>PVKM010000635.1:0-99212 GCA_004027735.1 Carollia perspicillata
GTGTTCCATATTGTTCAGTAGTTTCAGAAATGTTCCTAAGAAAAACAGATATGGTCCATCTGATACAACCAGGCTGAAAATGGAAAACAAAAATGAAAACTTTTAGCAAGAAGATAAATTTTCTGGTAGAACGAATAAGAGGAATATGTTCTACGATCAGTATTACAGACCAACAAAGGGATTTGGTTGATTGCTGTTCATTCCTGAAATGAAACACTATGAAGCTCTTTAAAATACTATATTTTAGAAGGACATAGGACATTTAATAGCATGAAGAAATGCTTATGCTATCTTAAGTAAAGACAAAGCAGTTCATGGTGATACCAAATTTTCAAATATGTGTGTATAGAGGAAAAAGGCTAGAAAATGTTAGCAATGGTTACTATGGATGCTGGAATCACTGCTGACTTTGGAAATGATTCTGTCACACCTATATCTATCTATACATACATGTGCATACAATATTTATATTACATGCATATTTGGATGTGGGTATTAAGTCAAAACTCTTTAGTTATCTAAAAGCTTGCCTGTGCACGTGCATTCACAGGCACAAAAATATGGACAGGTGGGTCACATTTTAATTCCAGCTTAAAGGAAAGCCTTTCCATCAGACCTAAATTTCCCTAAGCCACTTTTCACCTAGCAGCAGTTTTAAACTCATAATATGTAGAGAAAGTCCATCTATCCTCATAAATCAGCCTTTCACTTCATAATCTAAATTTGGTGACAACAATTGGATTTCTGTCAAATGTGCCTCTCTTTCTTTTGGGGTATTTGGATGTCTAAACCTTTCTTCCCACATCACCACTCAATCTGTACCTGCCTGGGGCTAGAAGAGCTCCTTCCGCAAAGTTCCTTGTGGCTCAGTCCCCAGTTTCGTCTTCCTGGATGTTGTACCTGCTCTCTCCGTGAACATCAGAAAGACCTGAATGAGCAAAGTTGCTAATCCAGAATGAACGATGAGCCATTGTCTCTTTTGTGTTCCATTCAACTGAATGGTGCTTTAGGGAAGAGGACTCAAATTGAGCATTATTCAGTTGAATTTAATAAACATTTGCTGAGTATCTCTTTTGTGCAAGGTGATGGAATGGATTTAGACACCTATTTACATCCAATACAAAAAAGATGGTGCTCTTTGAAATACCATCTTTTATTGGGAAATACTAGGTGATCTCCTTGATATGTGTTCAGATACAATAAGAATGAACCCCTTACCCCGAATATCTTTACCCTCAGCCAAGTGAGTAGGGCTATCCCATGTCAGGTACTAAAGACTTGATACTCACTCTTGGTTTATGTTTAAGCAGAAATTCAAAGAACACTCAGGGCTCAAAGAACACTCAGGAACCGGGATGCTGTGGCTGCAAGCACTATCCGATGGTACAGGAAAAAGCAGTTCACCCCTGATTCCTCTGCAGAGCACCCTCAGAGCTGATTAAATGCTCAGTAGAACAAGTCTGGGCAGCAGAAGGCTCGAATGAAACCTCTGAAGTACAAGATGTGTAGGGCTGGGTAAGGAATAAACAACATAACTCTTGGAAGACACTTATGGCAAATAGTTGAGTGGTTCACTTCCAACAATTCAATTTCAAAATTCAAATCCAATAGATGTGTTTGTTTATTACTAGGTAAGAATCGGCACTTCTATCTTGCAAAGGAAGAGATGGAAGTTCAGAGAAAGTACATGTCTCTGTCAAGACAACACATCTTGGGGAATGTTGAATTTAGGGTCTATTGTATCCAACACCCCCTCATGCACATGCACACTCTCCACCACTGCTCATGATGCCTGTCTCCAGGTCGTCACATGAAATGGACCAAAGGTGCCCTAAAACCCAATTGGAGCCCAAAAGTTAGATTTATAACCAAGAGACATGTATGAACTAAATGGGCAGGTCTCCCAGTAGGAGAAGTTCTGGATCTGAAGATTATGAGGATAGAATATGGACAGTGAGTGACAATAAGCCCAAAGAAGGAAGCAGTCACTATTCTTCCCCAGCTTTGTTCCTGAAAATATATTTGAATAAGCGAATGAATGAAGAAAGTAAGCTCAGGGTAGAAGTGAATTCTGACAAGTTGATTGGGGAAAAGGAAACCACTTCTGCAAATGAATTCTGATCACTATCGAGCTTTTTTTCCCCTCAAAGAAGCATAGTAGAAACTGAGATACCATCTCAGAGTAGTTATCTGGCCATTAGCCACTTCAAATCCAATAAATAGTTCAAGGTCAAAATGAATTAGTCACTCAGTGTCTCAGAGTCCCTATCTGAGAAGTTCCCAGGTGTCTAACCTGAGAAAACATATGGAGAAGAAAGCTGATGCTTTCCTCTGCAATGGTTGGGAATGTCTGCCCTCAGCTCCTGACCAAGAAATCCAGATAATCATGGAAATAAAGTTAGAGCAGGCTTACTTTGCTACCATATCACTAAGTGTTTTTTAATCTAATCTAAATTGTATTTTTTTCCATTACCATTTAACCCTATCATACCCTGCTCCTCCCACCCTGCAGTCACCATGCTGTTGTCCATGTCCATGAGTCCTTTCCCTTTTGGCTCAGCCCCTCTACCCGTAACCTCTCCCCACTCCTAGCTGTCATCTGCTGTCCACCTATGAGTTTGTCTCTGTTTTTCTTGTTAGTTCAGTTTGTTTATTAGATTCCATATATGAGTGAAATCATATGGTATTTGTGTTTCTCTGACCGGCTTATTTCTTTAATGAAGGAACTATCAAAACACTACAAAGAGTTCTTTGTACTATGAAAACTAAAAGACTTCAGAAATAATAATAATGTGGCAGGGTGATAGAACACTGTAAAGCTCTGAGCACTGTGCAAAAACACTTAAATATGGTCACAATCACACCTCAGAACACCCTCAAAATCAGAGGTGCTATGATGAGCCCCATTTACAGATGGGAAAACTGAGGCCCAGAGGATTAATTAATTTATCCAAGATCAGAAGATATTGTGTGATAAAGCTGGGACATCTTCACCATTATACTCTATTGCACTTTGGCTTTTTTGCTCATTTTCTAAATTTGGCATCATTTTTAACAATGAAGTTGAAAGGAAAATGCTACAAGCTCCATTGAGAGATTTCCTCCTGACCCATGCTCCAAATAAATTACACAGTTCCCACTGTGTCAATTCTTCTGTTTGAAGACTACCAATATCCACTGGGGTTTAAGAGGACAGAGGGCAGATAGAGAGTGGTTCTTTGGAGCAGGGAATCAGACCAAAGAGAGGAAGAAAGCAAGAACTGACACCTGGCTGAAAGAAAAGTCAAATTTAAACAGCCTCTCTAGGGGCCAGTGTTTTAAACCTGAATGAACCTCTGAATCTCCATAAATGCCTGTGGCTACAACTAATATAGCACATTTAACATTATCATAAAGTTATTTTCCTATGTGCCTGTCTCCCATTCTTGAAAATAGCAATTGAAGGAATATAATCACCAGAAACACAGGGGAAACTTCATGGGAGGGACTGCTATGTGCCAGGCTCTCTGCTAAGTGTTTCGTGCACCATCATTGAGATTTGGGCTATTGGGCCAAAGTGCATGATATTGAACTGGCCTTGATGCATCCAACTCTGTGCAGTGGACTCTTCTGGCTGCCAACAAAGAAGCCATCCCCAAGGGCATTCTTTCTTTCTGGCTCAGACAAGAGTGGTCACCCCCTCTGGGCTCAGAGAAGGTGGTCCCTTCCAGGTAGGTGGATTTGGCATATGGAAGCACAAATCATTCCATTTCTGTCAGCAGTGATTGGATTAGGCATGAACATGTGATAAAAACCCAGCCAATAATATTAACAGGATTTTACTGAAGGCTTTAGAGAAGGTCCCCTCCCCCCCAGGTTTGAAGGTGAAGAGAAAAGTGTCTTGCTGTCTTTGATTGTGGATGTATGAGGACATGATGCCTGGAGCTGTGGCAGCAATCTTATAACATGAGGACACAAACCTGAGGGCCTCTACGCTGAGGATGGGGAGGTGAAAGATGTGAAGGGCCTGGGATTCTTGATGAAATCACTGCACTACTAAATTAAGCAGCCATGAAGCCTAAGCTGCAGGAATGATCATGTGAGATAATAATTTCTGTATAGTAAAAGCCTCCTTCAGTGAACTCCCCATCCACCCCTCAAAAAAGAATCTCCTGGCAGATGTTACACTTAACATTAATCTTTTAAAATTTCCACTTTCTTATTTGTAAATAGAGGATGATCTTCAGACATAGCTCACAGAAATGTTCTGAAGATTAAAAAGGTAATAGAAATACAGTACTTAAAAATGCACGGATATTAGATATTAGTAAGTGAGCAATAAATGGTAACTATCAATGTAATGATATTGTTGCTTCTCACAGCAACCTCTGAATAAGGAATTATCGTAATTCCCATTTTACAGATGCGGAGACTAATGCTCAGAGGGTTTAAGTAACTTACTCAAGTCATACAACTGGCAAGAGTTGAGTTGGTATTCAAAGCCACACATAGCCTGACTCCCAAACTCAAAATATTAACCACTTACTAAGTGGTTGTACTATCTTTTTTTTTTTTTAAACCCTAGCAGTTAGTGCAAGGTCTGGAACAAACCAGCATTCAGAGGTTGGTAGTGTCACTGAACTTGATTCCACGTCCCAAATACGAGGATGAAGAGCCTAAAGAAGCACAGTGTAGCTAGCTGCAAGTAACTGGACCAGGCCAACTAGAGAGAGGGTTCACAGTTTTCCACTTCCTTCTTTTCCATTAATCCTGGGATTCCTGCTAGTGTTACTGCCTTCCTCATTTAGCTCAGCTTCCACTTAAAAATCAGTTTTATAGGTCAGTCAGCCTCACAAGTAACCACCAACCCAATGTTCAACCCCACATGAAGCTCTTCGCAGTTATTTTATGAAAAAAAAAACTGAGTGGAAAACCAGCTATTCCCATTCAAAAGCAACAGGGGGCAGCAGAGAGCAACCAACTGCTCAACCCCTGAAATACTAAAAAGAGGAAGAAAAACAAACAAACAAACAAAGAAACAAACTCAGAACGCTTATCTTCAGCCCAGGAACATCTTAGTGTAAGAATTTCCCAGGGAAAACCTACCTAACCTAATGGGCAGACTGTTTCACATTTCCAGTCTTTTGACACGGAAAAATAATAATGGATCTGAACTGAGTATTTTACTGACCAATACAACTTCTAGGGAAACAGCCCAGACTGTCTGGGGAAAACTTGTCCAGCCAGGAACAATCCTGGATGAGTTGAAAGGGGTGGACACTTTTAACCTGAAAAAACTCACCTTGTTAAATTTTCATTTCACTTCAGATTTAAATCTGTCCTGGCAGCAGCCATCATCGGTCAGCTGCAGTATATCTGAGAGATGCCCTGGGAGAAATTCTTGGTCTATTTTTAAATACCCAAAGCAAAGGGACACTATGTTCTACCTTCATTTAAAATCCAGTCTCTTAAACCAGTCAATCTCATGGGATACTGGAAAAGTAAATAAAACTCCCCTTTTAGTGGTTTCACACTATAACATGCTATTACTAGTGCTCTTTCAGTGGGCATTCTTGAGATTTAGATTTGTAGTTCTTGGGAACTCCAAGTGAAGGAAATATCTTTGATTATCTCCTCTTATATTTGTAAATGAATAGATTGGTGTTAAAAACGAAGACAAGCCACATTTTCACATCCAAGCTACTGAAAGCATAGCACCAGCCTATGGCATCAGCCAGTTGCCAAAGTCCCTTTAGAACCTTCAACCATCATTTCCCTAAAGCTCTGGGCATTTCTTTGTAGTGTTTCTCTTGCTTTTTGTATTTAATAAAGTTTTCACTCAGAGGGGAGTAAAACAGTATCCCTGTTCATAAACTGCTTTCTGACCCAGGCTGCTCAGCTCTATTTGCTGTTTTATCTCAAAGAATATGTTCTTTTTCCTTTAGAGAATCTGTTTCTGTTTTAATCATGCATTCATTTTGCATATTTTGGGTCAGTATTTGTGTTCCCTTAAGGACTCACAGCTCCCTGAGGATCATACCTGTTTTGCTCCCAGAAGCGCATAGTCCAATGCTTGGCACATAACAGGAGTCTCTGCAAATGCACCAGTGTTCCCGGTGGCTTTGGAGAGACTTGACCCCCTGGTTATGTTTAAGCAAGTGCTGGAGCCCTGCAGGTAAGAAATACTGCAGGTTCTCTGATTCCTATAAAGCAGGAAATGATGGTGTTGAAACTCTGACATCTCAGATAACCCACACAAGGTCACAGTTACCTATTCCGTGGGATGATTAAGGAAGGAGTGATCAGTGATGGACCATAGCCATGAAAAGTTTGGGATAGAAACCCTGTACCTCCCTTCCCTTTCTGGTATCCCCTCAGTCATTTCCCAAGGTGGAACTATCCCCACATTGCCCCTTTTGAGTAAACCCCCCATACACTATAAAACATGTGCCTCTCCCTTTCCTTAATAGCACTACCAGCCTTAAATTTGCCTCCAGAATTTAAGATGATTGTTATGTGGTGTTAAGCCTCAATCACACATGGTTTAAGAATCTGGAAGAGGATTTCAAAAGCTGATCTAAGTCATATGAGCATTCTAAAGTTAATTCTCAATGGGCTAGATACTCAGTATTTTGTACTGAAAGTTACAGTGAAAAGTTACAATGACAATGCAATTTTGAAAGAAATTTTACACCTGTTAATTAAATGTATAATAAAAGCTTATATAAATGCTATCTGTGGAAGCCCAAATTAATCAATATTGAGGATGATGGCATAGATAACAGCCTTACCACATTAACATGATCTACTGTGCACAGTTTTAGGCAGCCACAGAAATACACTGCTTTAAGCAAGCAGCAAACTTGAAGACCTGGAAATGCCAGAATGATAAAGGAGTAGGAAAAGAATGACAAAGCAATGCACACCCTGGACAACTAAATAACAACCACCACATTAGTAGCTAGCATTGTGTCACATTTACTGTGTACCAGACATTGTTGCAAGCACTTTGCCTATATTATCTCAGTATTCTCACAGGAATCCACAGAGAAAGGCACTAACACAGCCACATCTCATGGAGAAAACACTGATCATCAGAGAGGTTAAGTAACTTGCCCAAGGACACACAGCTAGGTAGGAAGTAGCAGTTAGGCCTCAAACACAGGCAGTCTGGCTCCATAGCCTGTGCTCTTAATTAATACAACTTACTACTAGAAATTGGATTTAGTAATAGTAATAGCAACAAAAACAATAATCCTTATTCATGATTTGTTATATACCAAGTATTTTCCCACACATTATATCACATGTTTGGAGCAGGAGGTTTAACAAGAAACACAGCAGCCCTTCTCTTCTGAAAGGTAAGGAGTATGAAGACTGGAGAAACACAAGTGCAGCCAAGATGCCTCAGATGACTGGTATGTCATCATGGTGGTGTTCAACCTCAGATTCGGATATCTTTAGCTTTGGTGCAGAGTTCTTTTCATCTAACTAAGACATCACTCATTTCCCTGCAATCACATCCCATTGAAATCACGAGAGAGGCCCTTCTAAAGTCAGCTTCTTGGTTATTGCTAACATTAGTCACATTCACATTTCAGGTATGCTCAGGAGAACACTGTGTGAGCACTTGTTGACCTACCTACAGCCATGTGTTTAAATATATATATATAACTTAAAGCTCTGTTTTAAGAGCAATTTTCCATAAAAAAGCCATCATCTTAAAGGAAGGAAGATGAGGCTCCCATCACCCATCGCCATCCTCACCCGTATTTAGTGGTCACTTAGTAGAAACGTGTTGAATGAGTGGTGGCACAGGGACACATGGAGGACCAGCAGTGGAACTGGTGGAGAAGTGACACGAAAAAGCCACAGTAGCAGGGTAGCCCAAACCTCTTTCCTGCTCACTGCGGATTGTCTCTGGCTACAGACAGCATCTCTCAGACTCCTCTTGTCATTCAGGACACCCTTAACCAGAAGTTACCAACTGGTACAAAAGGCTTAATTCACCCTAACCATGTATTTTGTTTGGCTTGAAAAGTATGTAAAGATTGTGGCTATATTTAAAAGTGAGGAAATCCCCCAGTTAAAAAAAAAAAATCTAGTTCTCTGGCTTTCTTGGGAATAAGGTGGTGCTCAGGCAAGGTTGTTCCTTTTAGATGGGGTGTGTATTTTCCAGCTCAACTCTGACCTTAACATTCCAGGTCATCGATGTGATCCCGACACCCAGGGCCTACTCTATGTTATCATCATGCTTGCTCTGTTGCATTTCTTACGAGCAGAGAACTGTACCCATGTCTCACTCAAAGCAGGAAAAAAATACAGACCTAGAGAGCTACATATTCTTAAAAAATCTTGTTTGAGAAAGGGGAGAGTATCCTTTTGTGTTTAAATATGTCACCCTGGTTTCTAATTTCTGCTACATGAGCGTCTGCCCGCCTGCCCAATGGAGGCATCTAAGTTTGTGATTCTCCTTACTCTGAACTTCGGTAAGCATTTTTTGAAATCATGTGTTGTCATCTTCCGATGCACTGGACAGAGCACCTAAATCAGTTCAGAACAAATGTAAGCATGTCAGTGAGAATGAACACGAAGGCCATGGGTAGAACGAAATGCTGCTGCTGATCATCCACTGGTGACTGGACCCTACCCTCCCACCCACATACTGTGGAGTCAACCTGTGGTCAAGGGGAATCACCACTCGCCTCACCAGGCTAAGTCCAGCACACCATAAGCCCCAAGAGAGCAGGGGCCATGCACCTGTGGCTTACTCGCCATCATGTAAATGGCACTGAGCACGGCAGCTGATACACACTGTCTCTTAATCAGCATTTACTGAGTGAGTGGACGTTTGAGTTGTAAACAGTATGTGATGAACAGGGAAGGATGAGGTCCACGAGAGTGACAAGTTACATCTATTTCAGTTGCCAATCAGCTCTTTCTCTCTCTTGCACATGTTTAACTTGAAGGTACCTAGCATGTCAGGATGCCTCCTGTCTCTAGAAGTCTGACTGTGGTATATTGAGACCCCTCCAATTTTCCAACTCCAGCAATGGTTTTCTGCCAGACTAACCAACACAGCTGAATGAAGACAACTCACTGCACCTGCAAAATAAGAGTAACCATGAGCGTCGTCCTTGGGTTCCACCACAAGATGCATCTGTCCATGAAAACAGGTGAAAATGACCTTGTATGTAATAGCAACTCCAGCTTCATAGCAATACTCAAAATGCTACCAGCATACCTGAATGTGTGAGTTGCCTCTAGTAACAAATGCATTTCTTTCTTCTAAATCCATTCCAACCTAAACATCATTCATTATTGGTGCTACGCTTTGAAGGAAAGAAGAAAATAAACAGCAAACAAAAAAAAATACTAACAACCACAACAACGAAAAACCCTTCTTTTTTCTTGAGGAAAGCACAGCACAGTCATCAGAGGGATTGTGGTGGTGAGGTTACGAGCAATTTTCTTTCTCATTCTCATTTCCCAGTACTCTGCAATGAGGCAATATTAATTTTCTAATTTGAAGAATAATAAATATGCTTGCCCTGGACCATTTTCAGTGTTCACACAGTTAGTATAAACCACATTGACCTTTTAAAAATGTGATTTGTTTTTTAACACCTAAAGCAATAACTGCTAGATATGCAAGCTTGTGCCTGGCTGAGTTGCTATATCAGTGGCAGCGTCGCGGTGCCCACCCATTTCTGAAATGCCAGCAGAGAGCTGGGGCTGACATGCGATATGTTGCAAGAGGTGGAACTCCAGTGTCTAAAAGCCATTTACCCTGAAAGGTATTTAATGCAGTCATCTCGGTTTTGCTTTTCCCCCTAAAGGACACCACACAGAATTACCAATCCTGGCTTACGAGGCTGTAAATAAAACTAAATTCGCCAAGTGCTTCGTCTGCACTCTTGGGCAGACTAGATATTGGCTGTCAATCTCCCAGGAATACACTGCTCCAGATTCCAGCACCATTATCAATCTTATTTAGTTCCCTTCTGGGTAAGAGACCTGCTCTTCAGCTTCCCCACCTCAGGCCAGAGCTACATGGCTCACTCATTGCTATTGCTTCTTAGTTATTTCCTCTTCTCTGGTTTTTCCTGATGGTTTTTCTTTTCACACCGTTGCCAAGAACTCTGTAGGTGACCTCATCTGTCCCATTTTCATTACTGTAAGGGACTTGAAAATGACTTGTCCATCTACTTGCCTTTCTATACCAACTCTGCGCCTTTGGGTCTATAAAGTGGGAAAGACAATTGTTCTTACTTTCAGATTCTAGAAGAATTACAACATAAGCCTCCATTTCTTCACGGGTGAAGTGGGAATAACAACAGTTCCTACCTTGTTGGTGTTGTCATAAGAAGTAAATGACATATAGAACACAATTAACCGCCCACACAGTGCCTGAAGAATTGCACAGGCAGAATAAACAGTGGTTATTGTGTGTCCTTTTTTGAGATAGTTATAGTTCATTCCTGCCCAAAAAATAAGGGCACATATTGGAAGTTCTCTAAATTTCTTCAGAGACTATGATTTAATCATAATAAGGTGAGAAGAATCACTTCAAGACCAGAATATTCATCTCCATGTTGAATAGACTGGATTGAACAAGACCATCAAAGATTTGATGTATGCCCTGAATAAATGTGTGTGTGTGTGTGTTGTAGGTGTGTATGAGGACAAGAATTACATCTTCATTCTATGATACAAGTTGTATTATGTACTTTCCTCACCTCAGAAATAGCAAAGTAGGTTCTATCACTAGAAGACGTACATATTTTCTAAAGCAGCAAATTATTCTTATTGTGTACAATATAAGACCCAGGAGAACACAAATTTTTGTCTGCTTTGTTCTCTGCTCTATCTTCAGTGTCCAAGGCAGCACCTAGCACAGGGAGAACACTCAGTAAATACTTATTAAATACAGGGTCCAGCAGAAGTAATGCCTGCTTCAGTGTGGTTGGTAGGGTAATAATATGGGCGTAATAACTTACAGTTTTAATTTGAACATTTTACCTAAAATGTCATATGGTATGCTTGGGTGTTACATTGTTATGTTACATAAGCAATTACATGCTTATGATTTTATCATAAGAGATTTTGTAATAAAAAGGGGTGTTATTTGTGTCAGGCCCTATAGATGAATGAATGAAAATTTTAATTATTATTTTTTACCTTCCCAGAAAACTGGATGAAAATTTGATGATCTTATTTCTCAAAGCCAGTCAAAACACATACATCTGTATTAACATTGAAAAGCACTCATTTTTAAATTGACAGTTAATTAATTTTGCCTCAGTGCTTGTTATCTGAGTGACTTTGTACAAGTCCATCACATTCTCTGCATCAGGTGGGTACAAAGCATTCTTTGTCATTGCCGACTCAGCTTCTTTCACCTTCTTTGGTAATGGAACCCCTCTGCTCTGGGACATGTGCTGGAGGTTAGGGTGGGGCCACCATGCCTCTAGCAGGAATTAATGCATGATGCAGACCACAATCTGCAGGATCAGATTACACCACAATTGATTCAGGGATGGGCCATTTTTATGTTCTAGATGAAGGCATCTAGAACATAGCTACCAAGCTACAGGGGAAGTGAAACATTTGTACGTAGGGTTGCTAAATCACCATTAGTAAACATGCTCAACAGAAAGTCTCTGCAACTGTGCAAGAAATGAAGGGAGAGAGGGAGAGAGGGAGGACAGGAGGGAGGACACGAAGACCGAGACCTGCCCCGACTACGTGATCTATTCCTGGATCAGCTGTGTGTGCAGCCAATCTTCCATAATTTAACACCCTAACCCCCACCACCAATCTCCACTTTGGTGAACCCCCTTGAACTGAGTTTCTATCACTGGCAATGGAAAGAACCCTAACAGATATAGAAATAGCATATATTTTATGGTAGTACTTCAAATCATTCCAGCTATTTTTAAATAATTAATGGGGAAGAATGAGCAATACAAAAGACTGAAACATGTACATGTTTACAGTAAAATAGGAACCCAGGAAGCTTATGTGTTCTGAATATTTTTTCAATTATAACAACTTTTAACATATTTTTAGACTTCATGTTTTTAATCATTTTAGTTTCCAAACTGAAGTGTATTATATTTTAAAGCAAACACGTAAGAACTGTAGCAGTGCTTACATGATAAACACATGTTGGGCTAAGCAGCTGACACCAGTATTTATTTTGCCTTTTTCTATTAGCAGACACTTGAAAAGAAAACAACAACAATAACAGCAGTAACTAACTTCCCAGGTTTTCAATTCTGAAATTGCGTGTTAAACTATACTGAACGAGTTCAAAAGCAAAGGAAGGTAGTTTCTACAATATTCAGACATTGCATTGAATTCCATCAGATCCCCAGCATGAGTTTTCCTTGAATACACATGTTTTGAGTGGTTCATCTCAGCCTTGGAATCTAATGCAGTAGGTAATATAAAGGGACAAGTGCTTACTTATCACTCAGTTCTCCTTCAGATTAGTTGTAGTCTGATGCTAATTCTGAGAATTAAGAACATGGGCAAAAGAATAATGTGTGCACAGCTTCTGACTTGTGGCCAATCACGAAGTGTTACTGAGAAGCATCCATATATACGCTAGACTACTTCTGCACGACAGTAACACAGATGTCTAAGTATATCAATTTTTCACTCTGAACTAAAAAGTGACTGGGTGATTTATCACAAGAAGCTCTAATTTATTTTTGTTTACGTAAAATGGATTTCATAAAAACTCCTTCCTGCCCCTTACGCGGCAAGGTTACATGTTCCTTCAGCACACACAAAGACTGCAGACCTTTTCCAATTTAATGAAAAAGATATAGAAAATACTAGGTAATCAAAATCAAAGGAACAAGGTGTTGATTTTATGCTTTATTCTCAGCATTAAAGGAAAAATGTTAACTTCTAAGCCCATTGTCAGATAAAGATTTGTAAATAAATTAGTATAAATACAAATACATATGCAATATAGATAATTATAATTTGCTTCTAGGTAATACAAATCTATATATGATATATATTTACATATTAATATATTTGAATTTATAAATTATATATAATTAAGTATATAAATTATATTGATTGTAACTATAAACATATAATTACATATATGTAAATGTGAATAGTATATACCATAATGGCATATAAATTTATTAAAGTATACAGACTGGGGCAAATGTAGTTTACCATTGTGAGGACACAAAATACAGAGTTTATTCTTGTATTACTAATTATTGTATTATTTACCATACGAACAACTGTACACCTAATTTTGCCCTACACTGTATTAATTTATAATTGTACATTGTAATTATAATATAATTTACCACTAGATATATAATTTTATTATCTAGAAGGAAAACTGGGTTGCAAAAATGAACTGATCTGAATTACAATGCCCAACAAAAAGTCATAATTGTGTTGTACAACTTATGGTCAAAAATTTCCATGAATTTGCCTCCTCAAAGCCAGCTGCTTCTTAGTTTTGATTTGGATTGTTCTATGCTAATTTATCTGAACTGAGTTAATCTATAAAACTGAGGGTGACTTCTGATCAAACTTTATTATATTGGGGTGTTTGAGCATGTCCTAACAACCATGATATTTTGGCTATGCTTATATTTTTATATGTGCCCAAGTTTGATAAACTATATAGAACTATGTTTACAAAGATCAAGAACTCTGAAGTATATGAAATAATGGACCTAATGTAATTTTTTTAAGTCTTCCACACAAAGACCTAATAATAACTTTTAACTCACATGTCTTGTATTTTTCAAAATCATTTTCCTGACTGATTTGGGTAGTTTGAAGGGAACAGAAGTAGAATATTTACTCATAATTGCCCAGTAATCATAACACCTCTTTCCACATATAAATCTATTTTGAAAAAGTTTAATTATGCAAAGTTTATATTATTACTGCTCATATCACATTTTTAACAAAAGGAGGTTTTGCTATAACAATCCAATAAGATTTTTTTAATCCTTTCCACTGAATTTGAATTATGATGTAGATTTACTTATATTTAATTACTTAACATCAAATTATAACTAGTCTTATTGCATTGAAATTTTCTAGAAAATCTTAAAATAACCAAGTTCCAGGGTGATTTATATGACCTTGAAATTCACCAGTGAGAAGATTCAGAAATTCCTCATGAACAAAGATTGCCCAAACAATTGTGTTTCTTTCTTTTAAGAGATGGCATCAAATGGCACATCAAGGGAATGGCAGGCCTCCAGTTTCTTCAAGTTGATCAGATCATTTTTCTCTCCCTCCCTCTTTCCTTACTTCTTTCTTGATATATATGTTCTATGAGTGCATACTTTGTGGCAGGGATTGTGACTGGAAATAAGGGAAAAAGCAAGACAAGGAATGATTTCTGCCCTTACGGAGATCATAAGGTTGCAGGCTGCTGACACAGCACATTCCTCACCTGCCTGCAAGGTTGTGGTAGACCACCAGAGAGGCAGGTAAACACTCAGACCCAAAGGAAGAGCCAACCTATAAGGACAACAGCCTCATGTCCATATACACATTGTTTCTTCAATGAAATGACTAATAGAAAAAGAAAAGTTGTGAACATCCTAAAATCAGAATGATTGCAAGTAATTACAGCAAACTATGGGAATACAAGAAAATTGAAGAAATCTTGGCACTATTGATAGACGCTGTTTTCTCTGTCAAATGAATACAATAGACCTATTCACCAAAAGGTTAGAGGGATACTGTTCAAGTTATTGGCATTTCCAATCATGAATTTTCCCCAATTAATAGAATATTAAATGCACATATGTTTGTTCTAAGTGACTTGAAAGCTTTGGATTTACATTTTCAGTGGGCTGGTATAATTAAATATTAACTGTCAATTTCTTAATCCTGAAGCAGTCATTTTGCTCTAGGTAATAGCTTCTTATTTATTTATTTTTCTTGCCTAAGCAAATAACAGCTCTTCCTTCAATTGGTTTTAATGGATTTTGCCCTGAGCAGCCCACCCCTTGTAGACAATCCTTTCAATGGAGAAAGATTTCTCTAGAAAGGCTGAAGCTGTAACTTCAGGGAAAAGCAAGACTTTTTTCTGATGAAACAGAAAATATGTCTCGCCCAATGTATTTCCTCAAACAAGCTCAGACATTGTACTTAATATTAGGCTGTGAAATATCCCCATCACACAGGTAATACTAGTACTATTAATAACATGTTTCTATTTTATTTTCAATGGAACTTTAAATGCCGATCCGGGCATTCACTTGTCTTTTCAGTTTTTCACCTCTATTTGCTCTTGCTGCTAACAAAACAAAGCTGTATCAGATACAGGTTGTCTGTGAAAAAGTGTTTGCCCCTAAAGATCAGAGGCCCCCAAATGAAAAAGCGAAATTGAAAGACAGCTTAATGTCTGTGTGTACATTTTTTGGCCTGGCTGCTCTCTAGGCTACAATCAAAGATGTAAGGGGTTCTATTTTTAATGTCTTCTTACAGAAGCACCATGAACTTAGCAATGCACGTAGTTTATGACATGCTCAATTTTATAGCAGGAGGAGGGTGGGTAGAGAATGACTTTTCCCTTGCATGTCCCGCAAATCTCAGATCACTTGTAAATTGCAGAGCCTGACATTTAAACTGTGCCATGTTGATAGCTCAGGCACCACCCTCCTCTCTCCCCTCTCTCCATCTTCCCCTCCACCAGCAGACCAAGGCTGATGCTTCGTTTCATAATGCAGCATGATGGTGAGTCAAGGGTCAAGCTCAGCCTGTTAAGTCTAAAGCAATTACCTTCTTCTGCAGATAAAGAAAAGCCCGACTTGGAGTGGAGGGCAGAATGAGCAGAGAGACTCCAAGAACCATATGGCCAGCTTCAGCTTGTATCCTTGACATCACTGTGGGCACCTGGGCAAAGGCCAATGCTTGGCGCAGTGCACCCATGGACATTTCTGGCCAAATACTCATCTATTTCTGGAAACTTACCTGCCCTTTCCGGTTGGCTATCCTGAGAATCTAAATTCTGCCACAATGAGTTCCTGCTGTCTAAAATCAGATGTTCTATTTACATTTTTAGAATAGCATATTAAAATGTCATCAGTTCTTCAACCATGTACTGACAATACCAAAAAAATACTAAATAACCCTCGTGTGTGGTCCTATTTCTCAGTAGCATCTAATTTAGCAGCTTTGTATTTGAACAGATGCTTTTTTTCCCCTCTCGATGTCTATATTTTCAACAATAGCTGGTGTTCTGCAGTCTTAAATAACAATAAAAAATGATTTAATATAAAAACAAATTGGAATGTTTCTAATTAGTGCTTTGCATTTACCCTCTCAACTACATGTCTAGATTGTATTTCTTAATATTAAAGTGAAAAAAGAGAAATACATCTCATTTCTAGCACACTTTCAAATTATTCAGATTAGAAATCCTTATTGTAGAAAATGGAAGACAGCATGTCATACCAGAGAAGCCCTAGATTGTGCAGACAGGCCTGAGCTAAAATCCAGACCCTAAGTATTATTTACTTAAGTCATCAAGCAAATGACTTCAACTAACTCAGCCTCAGTTTTCTCATCTGCAAAATAGGGACACCCATCTAATAAGCGTGACATGAGATGACAGTGCCTAGCCTAGAACTTAGTAGGTCTTCAGAGGAGAAGCCAGAATTCAAAGCCAGATCTTAGAGCCACATTATATCATCTCCCAGAGATGAAGAGAAATGAAGGCTTAGTGGTTCATGAAATCCCTTTTGAATGATGAGCATTGGCTCCTGTAGCTGCTGACAAATTTCTGAGCAGGTTAAGGACATGCTGACGTGCTTAAGAATGAAGCAGACAGCAGAGAGGGTGAAACAAGATGGACACATTAGAGGCTTGGGAACAGTTTATGGCCACAGTGAAAGTCAGCATGGGGAACAGAAGACCCAAGTTAAGAAGTACATGTAGCAACATTAAAACCATATCCCCCAGAATCAGAACTTATCTGGGCATAAGAATCTCATGGGCTGGGTGTTCTAAAAATATTTTTAATTACAGACATTGGGCTTTACTCCAGACCCATTGACTTAGACTCTCCATCTCTTGGGCTCAGGGACGTCCATGTGTGTGCACGGGTGTGCTTGTGTAATTCAAATACAATGTTAAGTTTGGAAGTGACTGATCAAGGGCAAAATCCAGGTATGTATTATTCTGACACATATGCACAGGGTCTACTGAAAATTGTGTGTATTCTATCCAACTGAGTAGAAAATATAGGGATGGATTTCCTTATCAGATTGTTTACTTAGAGTTCCACATCAAGTACACAACCAAAAGTAAGTTTAATGAAACTTTTCACAAATTCTGAGCAATTCTGTGGAGGTAAGGAGACAGGTATGAAACACTACATGTAGATATGCTATACTGATGCTTGCATATGGAATGCTCCAGGTGTCTTCAGTTATACAGATCTACTATGTCTAAAAGTATGTGCATGGGGAAAGTCACAGATATGAAATAAACCTACAGCTTAAATTTTTTAAAGAATTTATAGGCCATCTATTCCAACCTCCTTCATAATGCAAGAATAGCCTTTACAGTATCCTAGCCATAGAGATAATCATGTAACCGGATACCTTCAGTGGTGATGAGTTCATTATTAATGGGCAGTATTGATCAGAAAGAAATGGTATTGTACTGGAAGAGGGAAATGCATTAGCACATGTAGTACAGAAATAAAACATTAGAGAGTTAGAGGTTAGAGTGTTTGTAGTAGTATAATAGTATATTTAAATATGCTTGGAAATATGTGTTGTTTGCAGAAATGAAAGGTAATAAATTAGTGGATTCTGAAGAGCAGGTCTTGGCCAGTAAGCTATATAGAGACAGACAAGTTAAGGAATGAGAAGCTGTCAAATGTCTATGTCCCAGTGACCACATACAGGGACAGAAACATAGATACAGTGTGTAATCCATCCAAGAGGGAAAGAGACATCTGCTAAGGAAGGAACATACCTCCTGGGCTTCTGGTTGCCCTGGCGACAGGACCCCTTGCCTCATACTGATGGCATTGGAATGCATGTAACATTTGAAAGTAAAATAAATTATGATATCAAGAGTAGAGGAAAAGGTAATCCTGAGAGCCCAGTGTGGGGAGGAGTTATGGTGGAGTTTGAATGGTGGTTGTTAGAAAATGTGATCAGGGAAGAAGATATTGAGTGAAAAATAATAAAAATGCAAGGTGTATGTGTGTCTGTGTGTGTGAGAGTACCTGGACAAGTGATATGTCTGTCATTTTTCTTCCTGACATACTACAGACTAGAAACCCTACATTAAATGTTATGAATCCACATTGACTTGTGTATTCTCTTGTTGCCTTCACTATGTGTTGAGGTAGCCTGGCCTGGAAGGCTCAACTGAAACTCAACCTCTTAGTAAGTTGACATTGAGGGGGTGAATAGCAGCTTCTGCTCAGGTGTTTTCTTGACCTCTGGCCTCTCCAAATAGATTAGATTCATTGAGATGGTGCAGAATAATATGATAGTGAGCTTTGTGTGTCACCTTGGCTAGGCTATGATGCCTAGCTATGACGGTATTTTATAGATGTGATTAATATGTGCAATCAGTTTACTGTAAGTAGAGATTACCCTCTATAATGTGGTGGGCCTTATCCAATGAATTGAAGGCCTTAAGATCAAAGTGAGGTTTTCTGGAGAGGGAATTCTCCTTCAAGACTGTAACATAGAAACCCTGTCTGAGTTTCCAGCATGACAATCTGCCCTACAAATTTCAGACTTGCCAGACCCCACAATCACAAGAAACAACTGCTAAAAATAAATTCAGTACATAGAGAGATAGGTAGATTTAGAGGTATATCACTATAGATATAGATATATAAACAGGGGTATATAGTATCTATCTCCATAGAGAAGGAGATCAATCCATTATATAGATTTATACATATATAAATTATAAATTTTATGAAATTCCTTCCTTGAATGTATATAAAGGACACATGGACAAAACGGAAGGGAGGTAGGATAGAGGGTAGGAGGTGAGGATGGCTGGGGTGGAGGGAAGTGATGGGGAAAAATGGAGACAACTGTACTTGAACAACAATAAAGAAAAAGAGAGGAAAAAATGAAAATAAAAATACATTAAAAAGAAAGAAAGAAAAGAAAAAAAAAGAAATTTCTTCCTTGAGAATTGAAATATGACCCCTTGCCACTTACACTATTAGCTCTACTTCTGTCATCTGCCATTATGAAGAACAAGTCCAATATAGTCTAATCATTTGGGAAAGTAAGTTTGATAACTTGGTTTACCAGTTTTTTAACCTACAAATTAGTAATAGTGAATCCCTGCTTTTCTAAAAGCTCCTCTAGTAGAACCTACTGCTATATCTTTTCCCAAGTATGTTAGGCACTGTGACCCCACCACTCTAGTACAGTGAGGTACTACAGGTGATTTTTGAAAAGAGGCCAACAATCTTCTATCTTCAGTAACTTAAATGAATACACTGAATGTCATCAGTCTGCGGGCAGGGCAGGGTAAGGTTCAAGATAGTCATGCTTGTCCATGTGCTACATACAGGGGAAAAAAATCTACAGCCAGAAGATGGAAGTATACATCCCAGGATAACCTAACTCCTAACTTTTCTTTTG
Organism: Carollia perspicillata; assembly: GCA_004027735.1. Taxonomy (NCBI): domain Eukaryota; kingdom Metazoa; phylum Chordata; class Mammalia; order Chiroptera; family Phyllostomidae; genus Carollia; species Carollia perspicillata. The sequence goes on from PVKM010000635.1 coordinate 19,626, forward strand.
GTTTGCAGTTCTTCATGAGTAACTGACTGAGCTGTCTCTTTTTGTGTTCTATGATTGGCCTCTGTGCCCTTAGTTCCCGGAAAATAGCCCTGAATCTTTCCAAGATATTTTCTTGTCTGTAGATAATAGAGTGGTTTTATGTTACTCATAGCCAAATGATGGGTAACACTGCTGCTGCATCTATAGTGCCAGTGACAAAACCATGTGGGGGATTTATGTTTACAATCCCATAAGCAAAGCATGCAACAGTCATCCAAGTACACTGAGCTGCTAACTTAGAAATTGAACTTGAAGAGATGCTTTGCAAAAGGTCAAGCTAAATCATTATAAGGAGAGCAGTTTTTATAAGGTTATTGTGTGAGCTTCACCCAACTGTATAACAATAACCAAAAATAACAGGTAACACTAATAGAACATTCACTATGTGCTAGTCATTGTTCTAAGTGTTTTACATCTATTTAATTCTCAATTCAATACCATGAGGTATCTGCTGTAATCATCACCATTCTACAGATAAAGAAATGGTACACATCTTCTTTGCCAAACTGTGGCTAGGAAGAGAATTTGAGAGCCAAAATTCAGTACATAGTAGCAACAAGCTTATTCCTCTTGATGGGGATCAAAATAGACCATCACAAAATATCCCACTTTAGCATTTTTAGTATTTTCAATTAAAATTACATGAAAGAAACAGGTATAAGAAGGACATTCTGACCCTCCTATAACCCCCTGAAGGCAGAAAATAAAAATCCCATGTGAAAGGTGCCCTCCTTGAACCAGGAAGGAGAAAGGCTTTCTTATCACCAGAGACAGAGGATTCAGGGCCAAGAAGGCAGTGTAAACAAGTCTTGTTGCTTCTTCACCAATTTACTACCCAAAACCCAACCACATTTGTCTTGTCAGTTCTTCACAAAGTTATTGTTTCTTTGTCTAGAAAGTGTAAGAGATACCTGCTTTGGTCACTTCATGAGCTCTCGTACATATGAAATTAAATTTATTTTTCTCCTATTAATCTGCCTGATGTCAATTTAATTATTAGGCAAGCCAAAAAAACCTAGAAGGGAAGAAAGGAAAAGTCCCCCCAACACACACACCTTGCCTACACTCCCAATTAGTAAGCAAGATGTCCTGCCATTCTTGTTACATATAAAAAGCCTTCATCTTAATTTTAGGTTCGAGTGGTGCCAACTATCTATTTCTTCAAACTCTGTGTACTATATTTGTTTCCAAGACAACAAATAGAGTGGGGAAGTACAGCATCCAATCGTTTATGTCAGAAATTTGGAGTATCCTCCTTTCCAGAACCAGAATGCCCTTCATCTGTAAACACAGGGTGAAGTTGTTATAATTTTATACTTGCTGAATAACAAATGATCCTTTATTCTCCCATCAAATCATTATGGATCTCAGGATATACTTTCTATTCCTGGAATCATGGCTAAATGTTCTTTAAGTGGTGAAAAGTGATCTCTAAGTGGGCTTAAGTTGTGAAATGTACATTATCTGAATGGTGAATTTGGCTGAATTAGATAAACAGATGGTGGAGGCCCTGTTTCAGCTTCTAAAAGTAAAACAAAGTGGAGAGAAGAAAGAAGAAACATAATACATAAAACTGAGAGATGCTCAGTTGGAATAACCTCACATGTCAAAAATATATCTGTTTACGCAGAGAATCAATTTAAACACCAGCTCTCCCCACTACAAGCAAAAACGAATTTGGAATATTTTTCTTTTAAAGCAATCATTTTCTCTTAAAAATACAAAATAGTTCAGAGTAAAGAAAGCATTAAAGAGAATCAAATAATATAAAAGAGATTTGAATCAGGCCTTCTCTACAGAAATCACTCCATCCCAGTCCACTGGACAAGCAGCAGCTAAAATGCCATGTATCCCTTTTCAGGGCCTCAAGATTTAATTCATTTTTACAGCTGCCACTGTTTAGTGAGGATTCTCTTTTAGGAATCAGGATTACTCATCTCCTTTTGCTTTGGGTCCTCCTTTAGAGCCACCTTGATTTCCCACAGGCGTCTTGAGTCCAGGAGAAAATTAGAGCCTTCACTCTAAGACGGGATGATTTATTCACCTCTCCCACCCTCCCTTATGCCAAATCCTGACCCCACGTGTGCAAATTATGACTTACATAGAAACAGTATGAAAACAAAGAGCGGCATAATAATTAGTAGTGCATGTAGTGTTTACTTTTGCAAAGATGTGACATTCACTTACTAAAGTCATTGCTTTTCTTGGTTTCCCAGCTGTAGTTTGAAAGAGTTATTCCAGCTTCACTGATAAGAATGCAGAGGTGAAGTAATTAGCAAAGCTGTGCTGTTGTCCTTAATATCAACATTCAGGATAGAAGGAAGAAAAGATGGGAGAAAGGGAGAAGGGAGGGAAGGAAGGAAGGGAGAAAGGAGACAAGGATACAGACTGCTCTCAGTGTTTTATGGTGTCATCAAGAACATCGTAACAGTTCATAAAGATCGAGCTTCAGAGAGTTAAACCAGCAACAACAACAGCACAGTGTAAGTAAGATACAGTTCTCAGGTGGTGTAAGAAGTGGGCGAAGGCTGGATCTTTAGCACATCCAGATCTGAGAAAGAGGGAGGACTAATGAAAACAAATGAACACTCATATTCCTGACAAATTTTACCAAGAATCTCTGTGATTAAAACCATGTACTTGCATTTCTCCATTTCACCCCCAACCACATCAAGTCCTCAAAAACTTGACTTCAAACACAATCTCTTCTTTCACAAGCCTTCCCGCATGCCTGCCTTTAGCTCCTCTGGCAGTTCCCCTTTGAAATATGGCATCCTTTCAAGTGTGAGAAACCTGGGTCAGGCCTTTGTCTGAAGTGAAGGCTTCAGGCTTTCATCCTCTCTGAAGATTTCCCCTCGACTTTGACCTCACCAACAGCAAGACATCTTGTCCTGTATCTGGAATTCAATTGCCTACTCCTGGTAACGTGAATAAAGTTATGTTTGCCTCAAAGGAACATAGCAAACCATCATAAAATTTCAACAATGCCAAGGGTCCTTGGCAAAATGAGAAAATTACAAGACATTTCCCCTCTATGTTCTCAGGAGACAATCCTTCCACTCCAGATATGCCCATTCTTTTTCAAATATTCTAAACTCTGATCTCTCCCCAAATCTCAAAGTCATTAAATTAGAAAAACAATATACGCCCTTACATGCCTGGTCACATTCTTGGCTCAGGGCCTTTGCTCCTTTTTTCCCTCTTGGTCTGTCCCCATTTGCAGGCAGAGACCAAGCCTTTCTTGTTTCAACTCTTTACTCCCGACACCCAACCCACTGCTTGTCACCACAGGAGCCCCTCAATAAATATTAGTTGAATAAATGAATGAATGAGGCATATGCAGTAGGGAGAAGAATGAATCTTATTAAATTTAGTCTGATATTAGAATAGGATTAGAAAAATCCTTTGGGGTTTGGAGCTTATTAATAAACAGTTGCATGATATTAAACTATGAAGACAGGGAGAAAAAACAGCTCATTATTCTGATATTTCCTTCATAACATAAAGCCAATGAATGAGCTGCATTTAGAGGAGGCAGGCAATATATTTAAGCACCGTAAATATCAACATTAGTACACAGCCTCTGTGCAATCTAATTTACTCTCTAACACAATCCATCATAACTGAAGTATGTTTTTGCTTATAGGGATCATAAAAATTCACTTGATTTATTGCTTTTTTCCCCCTCTCCTGTGTTCTCTGGGAAAATTCAGTTATACATGGATCTCTTTCTTCAGGGAAAAAAAGATTCTTGTCACTAGGGCATTTATAAACACAAACTTACTTTTTACTCTAGAGGAAAGGTATCAGAAAATGGGAGCTTAAACAATTGTCATGTCAGTGCTTTGGTGACTAATCTGGACTCAGCCTTTGTTCTTTTCATATGCAGCTCAGTTGCAGGGTCTAAAAAATGACTTAATTCTTCATGAGATGTTCTGTCAACCACTATCTCAAATATTTATTGCTGGTGATCATAGCAGCAGCCAATAAGGTAACTGAACATTTGGTTTCATAATGTACCCCTCACAGGCCATTTTATTAAGGGCATTCTTAACGCTTATCACAACTGAGTCCTGCAAACACAGGCTCTACAGGATCATTTTCATTGATTTGGTCAGCAACCGTATCAGCCCCCTCTCCTGGTAGTAGCTGCAGGAGTTGGTATGTAGGAGGATGTAGGAGGAGGTATCTTAATGGGACCTCAACTAGGAACCTTTATTCAAATAGAAATGGGTTAAAGAGGGATAGAGAAGAGGGGTCAAGGGGAGGAAATAGAGAGAAGAAGGGAGAAGGTGGAGGGAGATGGGGGAGTGGGAAAAAAGAGACAGAGGGAAGAAGAGAAGAGATAAAAGAAGAGGAGTTGGAGTCGAGGGAAGAGGACAGGATAGAGAAAGAGAGGAAATAGAAGGAAAAAGAGAGAAAAGGCACTGAAGAAGGAAGAGAAGAAGGAAGGGGAGGAGGAGCAGTGGGAGGAGGAGATGGAGAAAAAGAGGTGGGGAGAGACTGACTCAGGTACTTTATTCACTGAGTCAGACTCCAAATCTTTTTGCTTACCATATTCCAACACCTAACCTTAGTAGGTAAATACCCTTAGTAGGGGAATCTTATACTAACTTGCTTCAACCTGTTACCCCATGCATTCGCTTTGTCCAAAACATGGCAAGCCATTAGGTAAGGAGCCCAGTAAGAGAGATTACAGACACTGACAATACCCAGGAGAGCTTCTGTAAAACCAAGACATAGGGTCTGACAGACCTATTCTGGCAGCCCACTGGAATTGCTTAAATTTGGCTAGCACAACCAAGCTGCCTGCTTTGCTCCCAGAACCTTCACTGAGTATAAAAGACTAAAATAGATTCCGTCACCATGTATATATGAGAAGGATTTTCAAAATTAGGTATATATATTTTTTAAAACTACAGATTAGACAAATGGTTGTGGGACTATGAATGGTTCTCAACAGGGTCCTTTTCTGTGTTTTCCAGTTTTCTATAACACACTCAAATTCCAGGTACCTCTCATGCTGGGCCTCTTCACTGTGTCCCTCCATCATTCAGCTTTCCTGGCAGCTGCTCCCTCCTCCTGGAGCTGGCACTCCCTGTCTCAGTCCCTTCCTTGTCTCCAGTCTGTCTCCCTTCCCCTTCCCAGGCTTCAAAGTCCCCTGTGAGGAGGGGCTGAGTCTTGATCAATTCTGTTTCCTCAGGAATTAGCAGGTAATAGTCACTTTACATAAATGTACTGGAAGGACAGTAGACAGGTTGCCTATTTTAAATGAGAAAAATCACAGTAAATACTTCTTCAAGATTCAGCTGGACAGCACAAAGCCTTGACTCATTCTGAAATACTAAAAAAGACCTGTGGGTAAGTCTTGTGCCCTAGAAAAGATTCTGTAGGAAACACTACCCTCACAAGAGCCCCTGCCCAAGAAAGCCTTCTGTGACACCTGATTCTGTATGCTACCCAATAGCTATTTATGAACAATAAAAATTTTAAATAGCCAATAGTAGCCACTGGCTAAATGCAAAATAGTACCCAGTAGGCAACAGTAGCATTATGTCCATTGACACATTCTAGGGGAGGAAACAGGCAATTCTGTGAGTTTCATGCTCAGAAACATCACAAAGTTCAATAGCAGATGGAAGTGCAAGACTTGAATAATAATTTTTATTATGCTGACTAGTCCTAAACAAACAAACAACAACAACAGAAGCATCATTCTTTCCTCTAGTTTCCACCTGCTAGATCCAATATAAAGGCTGGTCAACATGCAACACGGTGTTTACCATTTTAGGACAGACCTCATCTGAGCCCTCATTTGACCTGGAATGTGTCGCATTAACTCTAAAAACCTGGGTTTGTCTGTCAACTGGGAAAGTCAGGGAACAAAACCCTGGGGAGGTTTTACAGGGTTTACAGCAATATGTTTATACCAGTATTTGGTACTTAATAAGAATTCAAAATATGCTAGCTTCAATTATAATATTATATTTTCATGCATATATTTATATAAATGCAAATATGTATATAATACATAATTTATATAATATAGTTATATATTATAATATGATATACTATGTGCTATATTTAATAGATAAGTATATAATAAAACACTGTAACTATCATAATTTTCCCCGCCTTCTCCCAGCATTTTATATTGTACTTTCTAATAAGCAGATCAGTACCAACCAAAACATGAAACATAACCTTGATGTGTTGGGGAGGAACCTGAGATTTCAGCTTCCTCTACCCACATCTGCAAGTTTCCTCAGCCACTAGGTCACTAAGGGATGTCATTTGGAGAGTGCAAGCAAGGCACAGGCCAAAATGCTGGAAAACACCATCTAGGACCTGAAGGCCTCTGCTCTGTGTAGGGACAGATTATAAGCAGAAAAGTATGTTAGTGATTTAACTTTATATGGGGTACAGTGGTGAATGTGACTATTGATTTAATACATCACTTTCCCCCAAAAGATAAAACTATGACTAATGCTCTTACCTCCTATGACCATGTTTCTTTACATTTGACTTTTATTTATTTGAGTCACTAATATTCAGCTAAACATTTTCTATATTTGTTTAAATCCAGACACTGAGGCTACAATCTCCTTTTGAGTCTACACTAATGTTCTCGCTCTTCTTCCTCCTAGTAGGAACCTCCCTGCTCCTCTTTATCCAGTGCCGTGCAGTGGGATGCTCCCCTCTGAAAGAATGACTTTGGCCCATTCTGTCTTCTTCCTGCTTCTCAGACTCCCTTTGTACTTCCTACACATTGACACCTTTTGGTATCACACATTATTTCATTGTTACCTGTTTCCAACAAGATATAAGATTGGGGGGCAGGAATTACATCATGAGCCCTTGTATAATCCCTGCTATCTCCATGACACAAACATTTGCAAGTAAGAACTGAGGGCACAGATTAAAAAATAAAATTTGCTAATATAAGACTCTTTCCCTGAAGAAGTATCCAACTTAAAAGAAAAGCTAGGCCCAGGTAAAACTGAGAGATATATAATAGTAACAGAAGTATAAACAACTATTGTTACTGCAATCATTATTACTGCTCATAGTAACAATGACAGTATGATCAACTAATATATATGAAGCATTCACAATATTCCCAAGCCTACTTCTAAGGGCTGTGAATGGACAATCTCATCTAATGCCCCCATAACTCCATGATGCTCATATTGATCTTATTATCCCATTTTACCTATTAAGAAACCAAGGCACATAGAGGTGAGGAAGTAAAGTGTTAAAGGGGGAAAATAGAGGGAGCCAGAAAGAGTGGTGAAAGACTTCAGAGAAAAGAATCAATTAAAGAAAGACTTGACCTAGGTTTCTGCATGTTCTTGCATGTGGTGGATGAAGGGAAGCACAATATCAAATGGGAATAGTATGAACAAAGTTATAATACCTATAAAGAAATCCTATGGTGAATGAAATGGAAGGCAGTGGTAGGTTATTGGATTGGAAATAGAGGAGTGTCAAGACCTGCAACTATAAAAAATAAAAATAAATAAAGATTGGCAGGATTTTCCCTAGCTGGTGAGGCTCAGTGGATTGAGTGCCAGCCTGCAAACCAAAGGGTCACCACTGGTTTGATGCCAAGTCAGGGCACATGCTTGGGCTGCAGGCCAGGTCCCCAGTGGAGGGCGCAGGAAGAGGCAACCACACAATGATGTGCCTCTCCCTCTCTTTATCCCTCCCCTTTTCTCTCTCTAAAAATAAATAACTAAAATCTTTTTAACAAGATTGCATGATTAGGAAGAAGAGAGGCATTCTAGGAAAAAATAAAAAAGAACTGCAACACCTTGAATGCCAGACTAGAGTGTGGAGCTGTCTATAGGCAGTGGGGAGTCATAGAAGGTTTCTGAGTAAGGGCATAGCAAGAATAGTTTGGGTTTTTTGTTGCCTCCCCTTTTTGTTTTGCTTTTCATAAAATAGATTCAGTTGCCTTTATGGGGACTGGACTGGACAAGAAAAAGACCAGAGGTCAATAATTCGTGAGGAGTTAACTTGTCAGCTCAGGCACGGGGATGTAGAGGCCTGACGCTAACATGAAAAAATGGGAAGATAAAGGAGAGCGTGCACAGTGAGGGAGAAAGATAAAGAAAAGAAAATGCTGCAGTTTCTTGCTTGAGGACCTGGGTGGATACATGGGCTGTCCATAAAGGTAACAGGAAAAGATGATTACTCTGAGAAGAGATGATGAGATCCTTTTAAGACTCAGAGGGCATCCCTAGTACCCAGATTATCATCCTGAACTACTTAGGGACTAAAATTCCTTGGCAAAATGGATTTTTCCATATCTGAGGTATGTCATGTGCATAGTGGATCTGGAATATCGTGTCATCCTAGATATCAAGAAAACCATCAAAGACAAACCAGTCACGTTAAAAAGGACTCATGAGGCAACTTGAAGATGCTCCCTTCAGTCAAAGATTAAATAATCTGAGCACTAATGAAGATGATAACTTCACTCCTTGAGTTTATAATATTAAAAATACATGATCACCATTGGAGAATGCAAATTAACCAAATCATTAATTTAAAAACAAAAAGGGAAAATCAAATATTTTTCCTGTATTTCCTATACAAGTTGTATCTCTGAATATCCTAAAAGTAGATTGGAAAACTTCTTTTTAATAATTATCCTAGTAAATCCATGCAGAAAGAAGGATAAAATTAGTATATCACCATTTTGCAACCCCTAAAGAATTAATTGATCTAAACATTGAGCATCAGTGGTTATAGCAACACAAAAAGGCAGACACTCTGATATTATGGGCATTGTCATAGAAGAACAAACTTCTAAAGAAAGTGAACTTGCATCTAACAGAGACTCTGGAGCCCATCTACTAATTTAAAAGAAATACAAAGGACAAAGGAACATGTGATATTGTACCACAGGGAGGCAACCAAAAAACACCAGAGGGGCAAATGCTGCATGGAAACCAATCTGTTTTCTTCAACAATAGCAACCACAAAGAAAATTGTGAAAATAAACAAAAATGTTGGAATCAGACTGACTAAAAACTCCTTAAAGTAGATTAAAAGGAGCTGTTTAAAGATATATCAAGCAATCCGAATGTATAGGATTTAGATTCTGTTTTGAAGTACTAAACTATTTTACAAAATGACACTTATGAGAAAATTAGATACTTAAACAATGACTTAATAATTGATGATATTAAAGAATCACTGTTACTAATTAATAGGCATTATAGTTGTGTTATATAAAACTTAGCTATTAAAAAACAAAAGATAAATGTTGGCAAGAATGTTGAGAAATTGGAACTTTTATACACAGTAGGTAGGAATGTAAAATGGTGCAGGCACTATGGAAAACATGTATGGAGTTTCCTCAAAAGATTAAAAATTGAGTTACCACATGGTCCAGCAATGTCACTCTTAGGTAGTTATCCCAAAGGATGTAATCAGGATCTTGAAGAGATATCTGCACTCTCATGTTCATTGCAGCATTATTTATAGTACCCGAGATATGGAAACAATCTAAATATCCATCGATGGATGAACAGGTAAAGACAATGTGGTATATGCATGCAGTGAAATATTATTCAGCCTTGTAAAAGGAAATCCTCCCATATGGGACAACATGGAAAACCTACAGGACATTATACTAACTCAGCAAAACAAGCCAGACAGAGAAGGACAAATATTGCATCATTCCACTTATGTGAAGTATCTAACATAGTCAAACTCAGAGAAACAGAGAATATAATGGTGGTTGCCAGGGGCAGGGAAGAGGGAGAAAGGTTTGTAGCTATTCAACAGGTATGAAGTTTTAGTTAAGCAAGATGAATGAATTCTCGCAATCTGCTGTTATCCATAGAGCTATGGTTTTGTCACTATTCCCTCATGTTGAGCATCATTCATTGTTTCACTTCAGAAGAACAGTTTCCTCTACATACACATACACAGAGTTCATAGAAATTTGGGGTTCTTGTCTAATTACTGATTGCACATTATAATACCTGGGAGAGCTTTAAAAACTACCAGCGATGCCCAGGGCATGGCTGCAGAGACTCCATTTTAATTAGTCTGTGTGGGGGCTTCTAATGAGCATCCAAGGTTCAGACCAATGGAACTAAAATGGGGCTTCTCAAATCTTAATGAGCAAGCACATCACCCCAGAATCTTATTAAAGCAGTGGTGCTGATTCAGTCATTCTGGGGTGGGGTCTGGGATTCTGAAGTTAGAAGAAACTCAGAGTGATTCGATGCTTCTGATCTGTGTAACACACTCTGGGTAGGAAGGAGGTAGAGTATGAAGGTGGTTACTGATGACTTCTTAGGATGGCTGAATGTTCACATTTGAGTCACTGGTGACTGGAATCAAGGCTCACAGAGTTATCTTGGAGGCAGGAAGCTCATAGTCTAATTTGGGTTTTCAGGTTACATACTCAGTGGAGTCTTGAACAGAAAAAGAAAGTCGCTTTACAGGCATCAATTCATTCATTCATCACTCATTCAATAACTATGTATTGGAGACCTATTGCACACTAAGCACCATGTAGGTACTGGAGATAAATCACTGACAAAGAAAAATGAGATTTTTGTCCTTGTATGTTGGGAACCGCTCTGTCTGGTTTCAGGAGTTGTAACTGCCCGCCGTGACTAAGGCTGAGTGAGCGACCTCTGGACTGTGAGCCACTGAGGAAACAAAGCTTGTCTCCCTGGCAAGAGCGCTGCCTCTGCCATCTCTAGCCCCCAACGCTTGGTCGGTTAGTCAGAGTCTATGGGTACAACCCCTCAGAGGAGGGGCAACCCTAGCAGACACGATCATGTGGGAGGCCATCAAGAAAGGACTCAGTGGGGGCTGCAGCAAGTGAGGGCAAAGGACCCTCAAACCCCCTGGCTATTTTGACATAGCCTGAGTCCCCTTTCCATCTGGGAGAAGTGCTTCCTGGCTCTAATCCACTTAAGCCTGAATCTATGACAGAGATGGGGTGCAGCCTTCTGCCGGCTAGAGTGGGTTCTGGGGTGATTGGGCATAAGAAAGATTTCAGAAAGTCCTGTGAAGCTTGCTTTGCTAAGAGTGCTCTCATCCATATTATAAGGGTCTGGGCAGGAAATGAGTATGTCTCCTAAAGTTTTTGCAACCCCCTTACCTGACAAACACTGACTCAGATTAAGCCCTCAGATTTCTTTGAAATGTTATCTATTGTTTGATCCTTGCCACCTGACATTGATTGATGAGCTTTACCTGTATCCCTGTGTGTTATGAACCTAATAAAAAGCCATTGAGGCAAGGACTCGGGGCCCTTCTCCCTTGAGAGGAGCTGACCACCTTTCCTCCCCAAGCAGATCATGTATCGGTAGTATTATGTTCATCTGTGGCAGACAGGGGGGTTCTGTGGGTAGAGCACCCCCCACTTGTATATTCCAGGGAAGGGAGTGGAAAGAGCTTCCCATGAGCTAACAAGAGAAATGCAGGTGGCAATGCACATCATGAAGGACAGCAAGCATGATGTGTCAGGGAGTTACCTTAGGCGGGGGATGTGGGTATGGGGTTTAATTTGCTACCACAGATGAGGTCATCAGTGGGAGTTTCTCTGAAGATATGACACTTTAGCTAAGACATGAAGGATGAGAATGGGGCATGCAAAGGCCCAGGGGACTATCATTCCAAGAAAAGAGAAGAATAAGAGCAAAGACCATGAGGTAGAAATGAGATTCACATATTGGAGAGCAGAAAGTGTTCCACTATATCCTTGGTGACATGGGTGAGAAGATGACTTATATAGAGAAGTAGGGATGGGGGAGATTACGATCAGGATTACATACCATGGTAAGGACTTTGAGTTTTTCCCTAGGCACCAAGGCAAACCATTTGATGGTTTTAAGCAAAGAAGAAAAATATTCTGATTTATGAGAAAATGATCACTTTGGTTGCTATGTGGCAGATGTATTTGAGGGGAGGGTATCAAAAGTAAACCCAGAGAAACCAGTTATTAGACTCAGAACAACCCCAGTGAGTGATGGCAATGGCCAGTCCTAGAAATGGCAATAGGGATGGATACAGTTGGGTGGTAACACTGACAGAGAGAGGGATGGTAGGAAGTAAGGAAGCAAGAGTGATTTCTAGCCAGTGGGCATATGTCAGGGACTTACTCAGATGGAAAAGGCTAGTAGAAGAAGCAGTTTGTAGGGCGTGTCAGACTGAAGAGCTTCACTTCGGACAACTTTGAGATGCCTATGAAACTCTCAAGTATAGATTCAAGAACAGAGCTTACACCCAAGTCTAGAGCTCAGAGGAGAAGTCAAGTGTAAAGATAGAATTTGTGTTTGGGGGTGGCTAACAATACATCATCATATGAACGTTATCTTATTGAATGAATTTTCAAGGACAGAAACTATAGCTAGATGCCAATGTAGACTTAATGGCAAGGAAATATCATGGTTCTGTAGAAAGACTGGCCCAAAGTTAGGAAGGAAATTTTTGTATCCTTGAAACTCATCTTGGCCTCGGTTCCCAGACCTTAGCCTCAAGGTATCCTTTGCAGCTATTTTGATAATAACTGGTATCTAAACATTCAGTAAACATTATTTCCTAGACATGGAACATCTGGCCAGAGTCAATGCAATTTGAAATGATGTTGGCTTTATCTAAATGTCTTTCTCAGAGCGACAAATTGTGAGGAAACAGACACTGTGTTGCATCATTGTGGAGGATGGGAGAAATGAGCTTTTTGGTTCCTTGACCAGATGTCTAAGTATATGGTAAACGGAGTTAATGGATGTTGGGAAGAGAAACACATGTGCAGTATTGGCGTCCGTTCAGCAAAGCCAAGCAAGGTTGCTGAGGAAGGACTCCCGCTGCCAGAAATGGAGCTGAAGATGTATTCTTGCACTCAAGGAGGAAACGCAGAGGACATATTATCATATGGAATGATTACTTGGCTAATGAGCCTTGAGGGGCAGGAAAATTGACTACAAAACAAATTAAACCAGCACCTGACATTCTAATGTTCTTTATAAACAAGTGATAATGTCAGTGTGTGTGTGTTTCCTTGTACCAGCCCACTTATTTGAACCAACCCCACACAAATATTCAGAATTAGATTGACGGACGCCCCCTTCCCCAGTGATTCATCGTCATGATACCATGCCTGAGGATGTGATTTGGCTTTTAGATATAGCCTTTCCCTGTGGTTGTTCTTGGCAGAGGATGAAAGATGAAATTTCTCTGAAAAGCTCATCCCTTTGAATTGTGTTCCTGAGGAAAGAGGCCAGATGCCACATGACCAAAGCCTTAGAAAACACCAGGATGTTTGGTGATGGGCAGGCAAAGCCTGGCTATTTTCCATCTGCACCAACAGCAGGACCAGCAGGCAACACATGAAAATGCAGAGAGAGAAAAAGAAGTTAGGGGTAAGGGATACCTTCCACATAAATGGGATTATTAATTACCTAAATGAGTGAAATCACTTTATGGAGACCCTTATAAGGGTAGGGGGTACTTAATTAGTAGTCATGTATTGAATATTTGCTACATTCACATTTTAAGGGTTTGGCACCCACTATCTCATTTAACTCCACAAAAACCACAGAAGTGGGGAGTAAACTCGGGTTTCACATCCAGAAAAAAAAAATGGAGTCTGGGATTGGAGCTCAGACAGTTACACTTCAGAGTCCCATTTGTTACAAAATAAAAAGAAACACTCAATAGGAGAGAAAAGAAAATGCTATGCAGAAACAAAGACAAAGGTCTTTGTAAGATTTTAAAATGGTTTTGATTTAAAATAAGTATAGCCATTTATATTATGGTTAATATGTGCCAGGAATTTTACCATCCAATTGTCATAGAGAATCTGGTTTAATTTTACAACAGCTTCCCAGGACAGGTATATGTTACTATTATTTTCATTTTACATCTGAGGAAGTTGGCTCAGAAAAGCTTATTGGCCAAGGTCAGGCAGCTAAACTTGGCTGAAATGAGATCTGAACTCTGATCTCTGCCTCTATTATGCATGCTTGAATGCACTCCATAAGGGCAGGTGGAAAAGGCCTTATTTTCCCCTCCCAAATCCAGAGTATTCTGTAGCATGTGAAGTTCACTGATCTTTTGGAGACAGCAATATAAGTATATGGTCTAGTTTATAGTATTTTTTCTAGATATCTCGTATTTCTTTCCAATGATCCATGCCTCTGATTTCTCTCTACCCTCTGAGGCTGATTTCTCTTTAAGAATGGCTCAACTTGGCCAGATACCAGTACCTACCCAATTGTGATTTCTTCTATTCTGCCACTGAAATTTCATTATTTAATGATCCTAGTAATAATACTGGACACGCATATCTGGATTAAAGTATGTGCCTTTTCAAATGACACACACTGGAAAGGTTATTATTAATAAAGGTAGCATTAAAACACCACAAATAACTCTGTAACCTTGCTTGGGCTTAATAAATTCCCTGCAGGAAATTTTATTTGCAGTAAACTCCTAAAATTCAGCTCACTTTTAATACATGGTGACCTTCGGTGACCCTTATCATTCATTACATACCAGCGACCTTTCCGAAGTTGAGAAGGGTAGTTGCAACAGCTTTTGGGTATTAATACCTATGAGAGGTAGATGTGGTTTTAATTCTTCCCTACTGATAATGCATGCACTTTAAAGGCATTGCATTATCTCTCCTATGACACAGGCTCTGATGGTGTAAGGGCATAGGTGTAAATTGTTTTCTTGACTATAGTGGGTTTCCATCATTTGTAGACATTGAGTTCTATAGCATCACTTAGACAGGGGCTGGATTTGGGATGAAGAATACCAGGCTGTTGAAGAGTTGATCATCATTTTTATCAACGTTAACTTACATCCTCTTCTATGTGTTTTTAAGGAACTTTTTATTATGTAAAACTTAAATCATACACAAAAGTGGAATGACCAGCAGAAAGAACCACCCTATAGCCAGCACTCAGATCCAGTAACTATCAAGGTGTGGCTGACCTTGTTTTATCAATGCCCTTGACTCCTTGCCCTCCCCAGTCTCATGGTACTTTGAAGCAAATGCCAGGCATCATATCACTGTTTTCACAAATATTTTAGTTTGCATTTCTAAAGGTTAAGAAGTCTTTACTTTCCTTTTTAAAATTTTAGTATAATTCATTTAATTTGTATTGTGGTGAGAACACTATGAGATTTACCTTCTTAACAAATTTTTTAAGTACACACTACAGAATTATAGCTATATGCCTGGAAGGAAAAGGAAACTTAGGGTTCAAGACTCACACCAAGGAAGGGTCTTGATAGGTGCTTCATGGTTCTCATATCAAAACACACTGAAAGACGTTTTATAATATTTCCTCCACAATCAAAAAAGAAAAGAAAACCACCTGAAGTACAAGAACATCTTCAGATATTCTCCATCACTTCACACCAGATGCTGTTTACCTGTGAAATGCCAATGTTTTGAAACTGCTATCTGTAATTAGCTCATTAGTTCACCTGTGGAATTGTTTAAAGTTTTTAAAAATGACTTTTTTTTCTTTTACATTTCAATCAGGCCTTTTAAAACAAGGACAATAACTCACCACAATTTGGAGGAATTCTTGAACTCATCACCTTTGGTAATAGAGGCACCAGGAGGGACTCAAAGCCAGACACTCAACATTGCGAGGAAGCTCCTGGTTAAGTAGTCGCAGAGCACTGTCTCCACATGGAAATTTAACTTGGTTTCGGAAAGCAACCATGCCAGCCCAGGATTCTGGCCCCATGTCAGCATCTCTGCCAAGGGGTTAAATATCATGCTTTGAAAGATTCGGCTTGCCCTAATTTAAGACACACTCTTTTATTTTTTACTTTAAATATGAATATCCTTAGTCACTGTGTCAGTCAAGTTCTCCTTAGGAAACAGATGGCATACTCAAACTGAGATTACTTAAGGAGATTTAATTTATAGAGGTACTATTTCCAAAGGTGTGGGCAGAGTGTAAGAAAACTGAACAGGATGTGAAGGAACCCAAATTAGGAGCAGCATGGCTGTTACCACCTCCAGGCAAGAGTGGGTGAGGGGAGTAGTTACAGGTTCCCAGAAGGAAAGGAGGCTGCTTAGTGAGGATGGGCAATGAGCTGTACGGAAGGACCCTCCAGGCCACTAGGGAAGGCACCAGGTCACTAGATGCCTTGACATCATTCAACCTTCCTCCTGCCAACCTCTTGCCAAAACTCCTCATTAGCAGAACTCAAATGAAGATCCAAGGACAAAGGAACCATGACTGAAGTTCTTACTTATCAGCTTCCTGAAAAAAGAGCAGGAGGACACAAAAGACAGAATAATGTCCCCTCCAAAGGTGTTCACCTCCTAATCTCAGCAATCTATGAATGCCTGCAAATCAAATTTGCTGAGTTAAGTGAATAAAGTTTGCAGGTTGAATTAAGGTTGCTAATCAGCTGGCCTTAGGATAGAAAGAATATTATGAACTATCTGGGTGGACCCCATGTCATCATGAGAGTCCTCAAAGGTGGAAGAGGGAGCAGAAGAGAGTCCAATGCAATGTTGCTGGCCTTGAAGATGAAGGAAGGGGCCACAAGTCAAAGAATCTGGTTGGCTTTTGGAGGCTGGAAAAAGCAAGGGGAGGGATTCTCCCCTAGAACCTCCTAAAGTCACATAGCCTGCCGACACCCTGATAACCCAGTGAGACCTGTGTTAGACCTCTGAACTGTAGAACTTTGGAGTAACAACTGTGTTGTTTTCAGTCACAAAGTTTGTAGTTATTAGTTATTGCAGCAGTATAAAACTGAAACAGTAAAAATATGTATTAAAAGAATGCCTTTGGAGAGGCAACTGGAAGATGTCTGGAATCTGCTGATATTTTTAGGGGTTATGTTTTGTGCCCAGACCTAAGCCTTAGACCTAGATTTCCCCCTAGACTAAGGGAAAGCAGCATGATATAATTTTAAAACATAAACCTGAATTTAAGTTCTGGCTGGGGAAAAAAAAGAGTCCTGGCTTTGCCACTTATGAGGTGTAAGACCTGGGAGAGTCACAGCTATCACCTGAAAGATGGAGATGATGAATAGGACAGCAACCTCACGGCATCAGTGTCAGGGTTAATGGATCATGTGCATAAATCAATGTAAGGGTTAATGGATCATGCTCATAGAACACTAAGACGGTGCTCAACACAACAGCGGGTCCTTAATAAATGCTGGCGCTTCCAGTCTCATCTGCTTAACTGTGGAGGCATGAAATATGTTCACATATTCTGCGATATTCCCCACTTTAAGCAGTGAAGTTTAACTACCCTTTGCCTTGAGTGTGGGCTGAATTCACTTCTAACAAAAGAAAGTCAGAAATAAGGCTGTGTGCATCTGATAGGGGCTACATACTGTACTATGCCAACTACGGAATGTTCTGGAAAAGGCAAAACAATAAAAATATCAGTGGTTTTCTGTGGTCAGTGATTTGCTGGGGCATGGGGTAGATGAAGCACAGGGGATTTTCATGGCAGTAAAACTATTCTGTATGATACCATAATGGAATATTCATCAGTATCAGTGGAATTGTCACAACAGCTAAAACATAGAAGCAACTCAAGTGTCCATCAGTAGATAAATGGATTAGTGTGGTATGTACATACAATGGGATATTTTCCAGCCTTAAGAATATAAAAGAAAGCTGATATATGCTACAACATGGAAGAACCTTGGGGTCATTATGGTAAGCAAAATAAGCCAGTCACAGAAAGACAAATATTACATGATTCCACTTATATGAGGAGCTTCAAGTAGTCAAGTTCATAGAAACAGATGAGATTGGAGAAAACAGGAAGTCATCGTTTAACAGATTTCAGTTTTGCAACATGAGAAGAGCTGGGGATGTGGATGGTGGTGATGGTAGCACAATATGGATGTACCTAATATCACTGAACTATAAAACCCAAAATTGTTAAGACAGTAAATTTTACATTATGTATACCCTACCACAACTTGAAAATAAGGAAAAAAACCATATAATTGTGCAATAAAAAAGAATGAATTTTAATGTAACCTATGGACTTCAGTACATTAAAATGTGTCTTCAATTGTAGCAAATGTACTATACTGAGGGAAAATATTAATAATAGGGGAAACTGTACCAAAAAACAATTCACTGTGGATTTCCCTCCTTCTCTCTCTCACTCATCTCTTGCTCTCAGGGATGAAGGCTGCCA
Organism: Carollia perspicillata; assembly: GCA_004027735.1. NCBI lineage: Eukaryota > Metazoa > Chordata > Mammalia > Chiroptera > Phyllostomidae > Carollia > Carollia perspicillata. Next base: position 37,847 of record PVKM010000635.1, read on the forward strand.
TGTTCTAAGCGACTCTACAGAGAGATACGTGTGCCCAAACACTGAAGCCTCTGTCCCACAGTCAGGGAACTAAAGCCAGCTAACAAATACAGGACTGAGCTTGGAAGCAGATTCTGCAGCCCAGCTGAGCCTTCAGATAATGGCCAACCCTGGCAATGCCCTGGCTGAAACCTCATGAGAGGCCCTGAGTCAGAGCCACCGGGCTAGAACCTGTCTGAGATTGGACGTGAATGTTGTTTTAAGCTGCTAAATTTTGGGTTCATCTGTTATGCAGCAACAGATAACTAATACACTAACAACAAAAAAAGGGAAAAGTTGTAAAAACACTTTTAAATAATTAGAGATGAGTGAAATTCAAAAGTGTGTAATTTTCCTCAAAATAACTGAACATGCCTATTATCAAACTTGCGGTTAGGAATCATGGTCGCAGAAGATGGCAATCGAAGAAATGCGCAATTATTCGGTGGCAAAGAAAAATTTCATTTTAAATGGAAAAAAAGCCTTCCTTTGGGATCTGAACTACCCAAATTATGTGCCCTCATCACAGAACTTCAGTCTCCAAGCTGGAGCTAATGCAGGGAAATATGGTTATTTCCTGTTAATTAGCATTTTACCCTCCAATCTTCTGTCTCCCTGGCATGTTTTTGTTTGTTTCTTTGTTTGTTTGTTTGTTGTTTAAGCAAGTAGGAAACTAAGAGCTGCCAGCTTCCAACACAACTCCTATTTGTCCAAGGGTCCTGTGAGCCGGACAGAGGTCTTGACATTGACACTTCTTGTCCTGCTCAGAGCTCCAGGATTAACCCCGACTGGGCTCCCAGGGATGTGAAGGAGGAAATGTCCTCTCATGCATCCCAGCTGGTTCTCTGCTGACTCAACCCACTGGCCATCTGCTCTCTTCTCCCTGCTATGCACACAGCGTGGTCTGGGAAGTGGAAACTTTCTGCAGGATTCAGCTTTTTCTTCCCCCACTTTTTTGCAAACCAAGATGCATGAAGAGAGTAGAAACACTGGTTAGTGTGTGATATTATGTTCCTGTCCACAAATAGTAATCGATGCACAGAATATTAAAGACATTACTTGGCAAGAGTCCAGCAGAGTCCATGCATGCATACTGAAAATCATAGCCATTCTAATCTATGGAGATTGTTGGGTGGGACTTCAAATACAGAGGATAACAAAAAATCCTACCCAAGTGATAAATACTCCTGCTTAGTTTTTCTGCAGAATTCATCCAAATCAAAAATTAAAGCTACAGCCCTGACTGGTTTGGCTCAGTTGGTTGGGCACCATCTCACAAAGTAAAAAGGTCATTGGTTCAATCCCTTGGTGGTAGGTTCTATCCCAGTTGGGGTGCATGCAGAAGGCAACCAATCAATCGATGTTTCTCTCTTGCATGGATGTTTCTTTCCCTCTCTTTCTCCCTCCCTTCCCTTCTCTCTAAAAATAAATAAAATCTTTAAAAAAATCAAAGCTATAAAGCAAATTAAATGGGTTTCATTTAAATGAATTTATTTTGCTCAATAAAATACTGGATCACAAAAGTTCCTCCTACAAGCCTCATAAATATGTACATAGTGCCCAAAATGGACCTCTCTCAAAATAGGTTGGCCAATGAAAATGGTTCAAAAGATCCTTAAATTTCATTTAATAGTGATATTTCAGAATTGGGACAGATAGGGATATTGACATACACAATGACCATGTACATAAATGCGGATACGTATCCTTGTGAGTCCAACACACTCACAAGTAAATATATGTGTATATACTATGTGTGTGTGTGTGGCCTATCAATAATTTATACAGTAAAAAGTTTATAAATATGCATTTTAGAGTCACCCTAATAAAAATGGGGATATCAGTAGGATGGAGACCTGTGGGAGAGCCTCTGTGCCCATCCTCCCTAACCCCCCAGAGCAGAAGCAGGATCCACGATGTCAAGGTACACAGACCCAGAGACCTTTCACGATGGGACACTGACTGAAGCCCAAATGCAAGTTTTCTCATTAGTACTATGCATCTTTGAAATGCATTCTACAAATTTACTTTTTAACAAATGACCAGTGAATAACCAATGGTAGTATTCTACTCGGTAGTATTGAAAAATAAGTGTAGGTTATTACCAGACTTTACTAGGGACCGTAATTCAACCTTGTACTATGAAGTCTGGCCATCAAGAACTTCACAGAAATATTGCAAATCTTCTGCAAACACCCATGAGCAGGGCTATAATTCTTATAATTTCGAGGAAGGGCTTTCTGATTTCAAGTCATCATCAAAGTTGTTGAGTGGCATTTCAGTTCAATGTTTTATGACACTATAATTTACATGGGTGTTTTGGTTAACACACCAACATTAACTGCATTTTTGGCTGATAACTGCTCAATACAGTAATTGGATTTCCAGGCATACAGCAGTTATGGTTCTAATAAACACCACATTCCTACTACTCAATTAAAGGGACACATATTTCTCTCCAACTACAGTTGTACCCTGCATCATTGCTACTAAGTTCTCTGCCCTTCCTCGTTCCCCCCCTCACCCCAACTCCACCACATAGTTAAAATTGGTGGAGGGAAGAATCCTTTTTTCCCTGCCTGATCAGGTCACGACAAAACAGTGTGACAGTTATTATTCTAAGGTGGGCTCCTAATTTTCTATATGTCACATGGCCCTTTGAAAATCTGATTAAAGAAAAAGGGCTAGGGACCTCCTGCCCCAATTTTTAAAAAATCTGTTCCAATAATTTTTAATACAATTTCAGTAAGTTCCTGAAGTGCAAAGGTGGCTCCCAAGTTAGGAATTCCTTTCATAGAAGAAGAAACATAAGACAATAATTTGCCCCTGTCTCACAGAAACTAAACCATTTAAAGTATAGACATTTAGCAATACCTGCAGTCCCAAAGAAGGCAGATGCCCTCTGACCCAATGCTCTGTCTTCCCAATATTATTTCTACCTGTTTTCTTAGGAAATAGGAAACTAGTTAAAAGCTATGTCAGTGGTGGGCATTTGCATGTAGGTTATTCAAGTTACAAAATCCATACAAACAATTCTGTAGGAATTCCCCTTCTCCCCCCAAAAGTCAAGAAGACATAAAACATTATGCTACAATAGATGGTTACATGGTATCATCTGAAAGCATTTTCCAATCTTAAACATGTGTGCCTTTGTCAGAGAACCTGGCCTTGATGCCTTTGTAAATCAGACTCTACTTTGGGAAGTGCTGGATGGTCCAGTTCCTTTTCTCTTTTAAGTTTCCTCCCATGCCCCATGCTGAGAAGTGACACAGTTCCAGTAATATCCCACAGCTTCTGAATGTCCTTTGCTAAGGGAATTGTCTAGATTCCCATTGTATACAAAGCATTTTGTTTCACACTGGGTTGGCTGCCTCATGGAGCTTTAAAGGCGGGGAGGAGGGGAGATTCTTTTCAGTGGGGGAGAGAAAGATGCTACAATACAAGCAACAGTCTGCAAGAGAGCAGTGTATGTAGGATGCCTGGGACATAGACACATTCCCAGGTGCCCAATTACTGTTATAAAATGGGATATTAATTCCAAATGCCTTAAGAATAGATATTTCTCCATATCCATCAAGTACTTTTCTCTGAGTAACTGAAAAGTAAGCTAATAGCTCATGATAAGACTCCCTCTTTGGAAGCATAATCCTTCTTCTCGGCCAAAAAGGCACCATGTAATAAGGACAGCAAATAAATTTCATTTGACATAGTAATTCCAATTGGCTGAGAGTATATGCCTAAAGTGATGCATTGAGGATTCCAAGGAAATATCTCTGATGGGGGTGTGGGGAACTGATTATCAATGTCTACCACATGTACAGAAAGGGGGCTGGTGTCACTTAGGCCTCATGCTTGCCATTCTGATGTAGAGTATTACTCAGCGCTCGATGAAAATGCATGAATAAAAAGACTATATAATGCATAAGCTGGCTGTACTTGAGAACATGATATTTTATAAGTCTATTTTACCAGCCAATTTTTCATGGACATTTCTAAACTGCCTTTTAAAAGACAAAGTCCTGTTGGGAACATTACTGTGACATGAATGGAGCATAACAGGGGTGTGAGCATGCCCTCTGCTTCTTCCTTGACTGGGGTTTGTCATGAGGGGCAGGCCTTCTGTTCCACCCTTGGGTGGGACTAAATGAGTGTCCCCTAGAAGGGACAACTGAGTGAAGGGCACTCTGACATCAGCTGTTAATCTTCTCAAATCCATGTCTTTGGTGTCAAAATATCTATCCCGGAGCACATTGCTCTTTGTCTGAGTCAGTGATTTCCACTGGGGGCAGCACCCACCCTGGGGACATTTGGCACTGTCTGTAGACATGGTTGCTGCCACAGCTGCAGAAGGGGCTGTTACTAGTATCTAGTAAGTAGAGACAAGGGCAGCTGATAAACATCCTGTAACATACAAAAAAGCCCCCCACAATACCAGAAAATCATCTGATCCAATATGTCAATACTACACAAGGATCAGGCAAAACCCTGGCAAGACATCAACAATACATTCTCTGCTGTTCAGAACACACTGCAGCATCACAGCTCAATAGTTGAGCTTGGGGGCTCTAAGCCTGAATCCTTGCCTGATCACCAGCCATGCGACTCTAAGCAAAGCACTTGGCCTGTCTCAGCTCCCATGTCCCACTTTCTAAAACAGGGCTGACAGCAGGGTCTACTCTATGGGACCGAATGTGAAAATGGATTTAAAGCTCTTAGCAAAGTACCTGGCAGATGGAAAGTGTTAGCAAAAAACAGGAATGACAAAAATTACAAATATTGCAACAGATGAACAATGTGTAACAGCCACATGTCTGGCACCGTGGCCACAAATCACAACCATGATGTGTCTTCATCTAAACTCGGTTCATGCCCTGGCTGGGTGGCTCAGTTGGTTGGAGCGTTATCTACACCACAAAAGGTTGCAGGTTCGATCCCCAGTCAGGTCAAGATACATGCATAGGTTGTGGGTTCAATCTCCAGTCGGGGCACGTACGGGAGGCAAACAATTGGTCTCTCTCTCTCTCTCTCTCTCTCCCTCTCTCTCTTTCTCTCTCTCTCTCATAAATAAAAAACATACCCTCTGGTGGGGATTTAAAAAATAAACTTCGCTCACTCTCTAAAACTCAAAAGTGCATTTTAGTCAAGGCATAAGGATTGGCATGTCTGTAAAAATGAAAGAAACATCTCCTTTGATCCAGCAGTTTTATTTCTAGGAATTTATTCTATAGACAAACTTACCTGTGTAGGAAATGGTGGCAGTCAAGGATATTCAAAGCAGTACTTGAATAACAAAATAACTGGAAACAACATAAAAAATCCACCAAAAGGAGACTAATTAAATAATGAGGAATAAATATGCATAATAGAATATTACATGTGCATTAATAAAAAAAGTATGGATATAGAAAATTCCCTAAAGTACATCCTAAGTTAAAAGTAAGAAGGCAAAGAGGGGACTATGCAGACCCTCCACTGTCTGCATCAACACCAACATGCATGTGTACAATGGACCCGTGAAAGAACGCACCAGGAGCCATCACAGCAGTGGTCTCTGGGGAGGTGGGAGCCAAGGGCGACATACATCTTCTCAGCATACTTTTGCATGTTTTAAGTATCGCTCCATTTTCATCTAAACTATTAAGTAAAGTGACACACCAAATATGCCCTGCCTCGGAACTAGCCTACTTCTTTTACACTTGACTTCTATAAATGCTGGCAAATCATCCCTAGATTAAAATGAATAATTTTCTAATACTTTGGTCAAATCCTTTTGTGTGCCCAATTTCTAATCCAAAAAATGTCTTCAGAGGAGCTGTTAGCATGCAGTTTGTTGTACTGAGAATGAAAACAGCAAGAGGTTTTCATTATAACGCAGACTTGCACCCAGCCTTCCCCCAACTGTCCTTTGCAAACTCCAGCTTTTGAATGAAGGGCTGTATTAATCAGCAGAACCAGTTGGTTCTCAGACACTGAGCTGGATCCAAGGCTATTATTAGTTCCCGAACAATGGCTTAGAAAAAGGGGAAAAAATAAATAAAACTTACACTGGGCTTTGAATGTTGACACCACTATTTTGGGAAAAGACAAAATTATATATATTTCATTTTCTTCTTTGGGCTTTTTACCTATTCCCAGTTTTTTTATAATGGACATGGACTGCTTTTATAGCAAAAAAAAAAAGTATTGTTTCAAAAATGGAACTGGAGGATGGTGTGAAACGTTCATCATTATGATATTGTTGTGGATCAAATTTTGGGTTTTAATGCAGTTTTATTCTACCAAAATAGTGGGCTAATGTTTCTTAATCCCATGAAGCCCCCTTCTCTCCCTGCCACAGAGAAGACTGGCAAGTTAACACAGCAGGAAACTAACATCCACCTTGACTTCCAAAGCCTGTACTTCGCCACATTTTCAGTGTGGAGATATAAACACGTGCCGTGTGACTACCTCCTCCCAAAACAAAAGTTTTCTAAACCTTCATGGTACTAACTTCTTTGCACAGAGATAACATGCAAACATAGCAGGTCCCAACCTGAGTGGGACTGTGGCTTGGTAAGAGCACATTAGTGTCCAAAAAGAGAGAGGCAAGCCCAGTGCTAACACTGTGCTGTAAAGGGAGATACCCAACCCCTTCCACCCTTAGCGTGCTTTCTGACTGGTGTCTCCCCTTGAAGACAAAATTGTATTGCACAGTTAGATGATTTAGGAGATTCGCCTTATAAAATGAGATCTGCTGCACCCTTTGAACCCAGACTTAAAAATAATGTATTTCATGGTCTTTTAATTGGTACTTGTGTTTGTGTGTGTTACTACTAAAAATAATTAATGTTGCCTTAAAAAAGTTAAAAGGGAAAAAATAAAATGGCAAGGGCACACTGACATCTGCTGGCATTTCATAAACTTTTTTTTAAGACAAGCATTTGTTCCACACACTGCTCTCCATTTATCCTCATGCATGGAGGCACATTCGCAGCCTACCAGAACTAATATTCCCCAAATGAGGTAAGAAGGAAATCATCAAGGGATGAAAGCCCAAGAGCCCCTTTTCCTTGGAGTGGGCTCCCTCCCTTCTCTCAGCAAAGCAATATGGGGTATAAACAATTTCATTTTTCCCTATTAAGTGGAAGAGTTGAGCTAGAGACAAAGAGTTGGGTGAAGTCTGCGAGGTGTTTCCCCTGACCTTACTTCTGTACATGGTCATTCCACCAGTCCTTGTCTCGAAATGGTGGACAAAAAGGGATTCAGGGCAATGACTCTGCCTGTGTCAGAAGGATGAGGAAAACAAAACCGAGCTTCCTGTTTCCAGGACGCAGAACCAAAAATGCAGCAAAATAAAAGACGTGCATAAAAATGAAGGGTGCCTAAAATATTGACTTTGGAACAGAGGCAACAGCCTTGCTGTTGTGCTAATGAAACACTTGAAAGCAGACTTCAAAATGCTGCAGTCCCAAAGCATATCTTAAATTTTAAAAAATCTCTGATAGTGAAATAGAGTCAATGGTTGGGGTGCAGGATTATGTGGTGGTCCGAGGTGAAGAAACAAACTCCGTTTTCTCACTTAACTTTATGGACATTATAAAGATATGTTTGTGGAGATGGGTTCTGGCTCTGCCTCCTAAGAAGTTGTTACCTGACAAATGCAAGGCTGACTTGAGCAGGGAGGACATGAGATGAAACAGAGCTCTGCCCTGGGCGTGTAACAAGCCGAATGTCCAGCAGCCACTGCTTTTCCATCTCGTGGGTTCTGAAGTCAGAGCAGAACATCACACCACCATCGTATTGCCCTCCACTCCCTCCCTTCCTCCTGCAACACACCCACACACATCCATGCACACACACACAACTCACACACCCATGTACACATACACACCCAAACCCATGCACACAGCACACAGCACACATGTGCACACACATGCACGCTCACATGTACACACTCATTTTTTAATACATCTATGAGTGATGGTATGAACAAAGACCTTACCCTTTTCAGAAAAGAAAAAATATGGGGTCTCAAGACCAGGCTGCCTGTCTGGCCTCTGCAGCCTCTCCAGCTACATGAAGGCACCAGCTCACACTGCTCCAGGCATGGGGCTACCTTGAAGGTTCCAGGATGTGCAGAGCACCTTTCTTCCTCTGGACTTCTGGACACACTGGTGCCTCTGGCCACCATGGGCTACACCACTCTCTCTATCCACTGCCCTCTTTGCAGAACTCGATCCTCCTCATTCTCCAGGCCTCAGCTGACCTAAATGTCTGTCCTTGGGGAGACCTTCCCAGGTCCTTCTACCTAATATAGCCATCAACCCTTTTGATACATTCGTGCCTGTTTTGTTTTCATCTTAACACTCATTATAATAGGCAATTATATTGTCCATATATTTTCATGTCTTGTGTTGGTCTCTCCCACTAAAGACTAAGCTTCCTGAGGCAGAGCTCTTGTTGGCCTTGGCCACTGCTCATTTCATCATCCCAGTACACCAGCCCCAGTGTCTGGTACAGTGCCTGACCCAGAGCCTGGGCCTGAGAATGTCAACTGAATGCAGGAGACAAGCAATGGGTGACCCTGTAAAACTGAACCTACATGTCATAAGTAGTGCTCCAGGAAAAAAAAAATTAAACAAATCATGGGAGAAAATAAGAAAGACTGTCAGTTGAGACTCAATACCAAGTATTGCATTATATTGTCTTATTTTCCAGGGATTTCTGGTGATTTATAGGACTGTAATTGATTTCTGTATCCTTTGTAACATTCATGTATCTTATAATATATAAATAAAATATATCTATTTTAGGTAATTTGCATAGAAAATTTTTCTGAAAAACGAAATGAATATAAATCACAATAAAAGGTGAAAATTAAAACAAAGGCAGAGAAGTCAAATGGATCAACAATGAAGTTAATATGCAAAACCTACAGTAGCAAATCCTATACATTGTCAAGATTAGACAGCTCTGAGCTTCCTGGCAGGCTTTGGGAAAAGGGAACATGATCAGTTGTTCCACTTAGATTGTCTAGTATATAAATACCAATCAAAATACCTCAGGAAAGGAGGAACTTTTCTGATCCTGAAAGCAGAGAAAACAATAGTGATGTCCAACAGTACCCTCGGAAATACCATCATGGCCAATAACAGAAGGAAACATGGATTCTCCATAGGTGGCTCCTTCTTGGTTCCCCTCATTTGCTTTCAACATATGGTTCCTTAGTTCAAATGATAATTCTTTTCCTGTGTGTATATGTAATATTTATTTTTTACATATGGGATCAAATGTCTTTCTTTTTTTTTAAACACAGGATGAACCTGGGTTTTTTTTGTTTTTGTTTTTGTTTGTTTGTTTGTTTGTTTGTTTGTTTGTTTGTTTGTTTTAGAGAGAAAGGAGACGGGAAGGAGAAAGTGTGGAAGAGAAACATCAATGTGTGGTTGCCTCTCACAACCCCCTACTGGGGACCTGGCCTGCAACCCAGGCATGTGCCCTGACTGGGAATCGAACTGGCAACCCTTTTATTCACAGGCCTGTGCTCAATCCACTAAGCTATACCAGCCAGGGCATCAAATGGCTTTCTTAAAATATCCCTTATTATATGCTGACAAGAGCAAAACATAAGTCAGTAGAACTGAATTTATGGAGTGGGGGTGAATGAATCCTTGTCCTCATTGTGAACTTTCAAAGGTTACTGTAAATTCACACAGACTAAAGCTAGGCAAAATTCCATGTGCAAACAACAGAAAATCACTAGAAAATAAAACATCTTTCCAAGAACCATGGGCATGTTAACTAAGCAACAAAACTTTCCCATCAAAGAATGTTGGAATGAGAAGCTCATGTCTGAATGTTAGAAGGTAAATAAATGTACAAGCACTGACTTCTCCAAGAAGTCCACGTGATACCTGTTCAACTTACCTCACTCTGCAGAATCAGTTTTCAGTGAGAGAGGCAGAAACATCTATCTGCCTTTTAATAGATAGGGAAATGGAGGCTCAGAGAGGTACAATCACTTGTCCAACATCACACAGCTAGAAAGTGACAGAATCTGGGCTCCAAAGTTAGATAGGTCTGACTCCAAAGCCTGTGTCCTCTCACACTTTTGCTCTCAGAGAGTCTGGTCTTCTCAAAGCTTCTGTGACTCCAGAATAACTTCACTGGCTTGGATAGGTCAATGTGCCATCCATATTTAGCCAGGACCCTACTTGCCGTAATTCAAACTGACCAAATTCCCCAAATCAAAAATGAGAAATTTCCCCATAAAGAGTCTCATGTTGTTAAAGAGAGAGCTCAATTATCCTCTTTATTCTCCCCAAGGATACTCATGAAATTTCCCAACCTGTGTAAATAAGAGCTGTTTTTCTTCCCTTTGGGAGTTTTTCCATCATCTTATCAGCCTTTGCCTCAGCAGCGGCCTGAACTACACTCACCTTGCTGAAAGAAAAGGTGTTTTCTTCACTGTGATGTGACCACGAGCCACATCATGGGCCAGCCTTCCCCTTCAGAAAAACCCAGGAAGGTGCACCTCACTCCCAAGGCATCTTTAAGAGACTCACTGTAGAAACAATCAACAACCCAGAACCCAGATAGAGGGCTCATCCCAAGGGAGACAGACACACAGCAAGTACCACTGAGATCTGGCCAGGGCTGCTAGTGCTGAATCAGCCTCTCGATTCCCTGCTCTGTCACTTTTCATAACGAGTCTAATAAATTAGTGTTTCTCTCTGCCAATCAATCAGAGCCCGTGCATATGGCCACTGTCAGCAGTCCTCTGCAGGCAGAACTCCATATAGAGACTTGGGTCTGTCAACTCCCTCAACTCCACATTTGCAGCTATTATGGGTTCTTCCCCCTTCACTCTCAATTTATCATCTTGGTTACAGTCAAGAGGAAAATGTAGGAATCATATTCTGGGGCCAATTTGTTAACTAGAGAGACTGTGAAAAGATGCCAGCAACAATAATAACAACAATGATTATTATTGTTGTTATTATTATTATTATTAAATGATAACAATAATTGTCATTATTATCATAGCAAGCCCCACCACTGAACAAACCATGTGCTACAATAATTTATATGGTTGATTAATCATCAAACTGACCCCTCAATGTAAGAATAATTATTATCTACATTTATGGGGTAGAGTGGGGCTCAGAGAGGCTCAGAGAGGCTCAGTAAGGCCAAAGGTTGTGGAGCTAGAATGTGATGGAGTTGGGATTTGAAGCAGGGCAGGCTGACTCTGTAATGCCAATCACTGCTTTGCACTGCCTCCTACCTCCTGAGTGTCTTGTAACAGCTCCTCTGCACTTTCAGCCTGCACTTTCAGTGCAGAGTAGACCTGGAAGCTCCACTTAAATCTAGAACTGCTCAAATCTGCAACTTAGTCTTTGGGCCTCAGTCCCCCTATCTGTAAAATGGGGATAATAAAGGGCTTGAAATAGAGAGTTAATGAAGCAATGCGTACGTAGTGTTCTTCCCTGTGCCCTAGCAAATGGTAGCTCTTACAGAACTGATGATGATACAAAGACAATTTAAAAAATCTAAGGTTGAAAAACGGTCATCTTTGCCTCTGTTCTAAAATTCACAGACAAAAAGACATCTTGAGGAAAGACAAGACCTAACAATGAACAGGTGATTGTACAAATAGTCTATTATGCTGGCAAAGGTCTAATTTTGTCCTCGAAAAAAATGAAAAGGGAGCTGATTCAAATGATGATGCTTCAGGTTTGCCAACTGCACATTGAGTGGTTATCAGAGCAGCACAAGCCCTCAGGGTATGATATCCAAGCACTGCCTGTAGCCAGATCAGTGGCCCATGCACTCAGAGCTGGAGCCTGGAGACAAACCGAAGTGCTCTGGGCAGCCAGGGCCTTGAGGATCTGAGAAGAAAATAGGAAAACAAGAGCTAGATTGCACCACCACAGAGCCCAGTACAGGCCACTCTTATACGACAAAGAAACGGTGGAGCATATAGAAACAGGTGCCATGTTTTTCTTTTTGTGTCTCTGATCAACCCAGTTCTCTGATCTGGTCAGTTCTCAGAGCAACTCAAGCTAAGTGGCAAAGTCCCCCTAACCAATGCACTACACTGCCTCTTCCCTCCCTAGCATCTTACAAAGGCAGAAGAGGCAATGTGCAGTGATTCATGTCACAGGCTACTGACTCAGACTATCAAAATCCTGGGTGTACCACTCACCTGCTGTCCTGAGACGAACTGCTTAAGCTGCCTCCACCTTGCTATCTACCTGCAGAATGGGGTTATGAGACAAGTCCAACTCTAAGTGTGCTAGAAGGATTAAATGGAATAATCCATCGTTTCATGTCAAGTACTTACTCTGTGGCAACCACTGTGCTAGATGCCAGGGATACAGTCATCCCAAGACAGAAGCGCCCATTGCCCACCCAAGTTTACCATCCAGGTGGTGAGAGAGAGAGAGATGAGACACAGTCACTCATGTAAAAGCTCGAAGCTGCCCCTGAGATGGCCGTGAGGAAGGAGAGCCCACACGGGGAGTGGGGAGGTTTCCCTGAGAAAGGGACTTTCAGAGTAGTAACCTGCAGAAAGGGTGGTAGGTGACCCAGGTGAACGAAGCTGGGGAGGTGGTGGGGAGGAGTGATCACATGTCTGGGAAGCGTGGCTCACTGCAGAGGAATGCAGGGAGAGTGCTTAGCACAGCTAGTGTTGTGAACCAAGTGTATGAGACATATAAACTCAATATTATCACCACAGCATATCTAACAGGCAATACAGAATCACAGGGTTCAGGTAAAGAGGTAGGTTTGGGGATCAGATGTGGGAAGAAAGCTGAACTATCCAGATATCCAAACCTTCCACCTTCCAAGGCCAGGAGAGCTTCCCAAGACACACAATGTTAGGTGCACGCAGCACACGAAACAACTCACTTCTTTCTGCCAATATCCATTATCACACCTACCTATGGGAGAAGCACGTGGCCACACTCTGAAAGGGAGCCCACTGAAATATATGATGAATAAAGAAGATCTGTACAGCAGACATGTCAGCCAAGCCACAGGAAAGAGGGAGGGTGGGGTAGGGGAAGGCGGGGAGTGTTCCTTCTCTGAAGGGTTGCTTAGGGAAAGAACCACTAAATGGGATGTTGTTTACAGATACATGCTCAACGTCCCACCCACACACGAGTATTACTGAGAACCTTGAGGTTCTTTTTCCCTATAAACTAATCTCCCCTTTTGAATATAAGATTTTGTTCTAAGTCCCCAGGGGAAATAACAAGGTTTAATTTCTTAGATGCTATAGGACTTACCCGTTTGGGTACCAGGAAGTCCATGGACCAAATTTGGTTACAGAGATGAATCAGGACTTTGTGACAAGAGCTGGCTAGCCGGGAGAGCATGCTTTTTTTATTGATTCTCCTCAAAAATGTTAGACAGTGATTCCAGCCAAGACGGAGACACAGGTAGATACACTTTGCCTCCTCACACAACCAAAAGAAAGACAACAACAAATTTAAAAACAAAAAATAACCAAAACTGCCAGAAAACTGACCTGTATGGAAATCCAACAACCAAAGAGTTAAAAAAGAAAAACATTCATCCAGACTGGGAGGAGAGGCAGCGACTGGCAGCTGGGGCAGGGAGGACTCGTTGCAAGGTAGTGGCAGATGGACAGGGTGAGCTGGCAGCTTATGGAACTCGTGGTCCCACATTTGCATGTGGATAAACCAGGAGAAACAACTGGGGAATGAGACAGACCATACAATCCAGGGTCCCAGTGCGGGAAAATAAAGCCTCAAAATCTATGACTGAAAAAATCTGTGGGAGGTTGAGGCAGCAGGAGAAACTGCCAGGCTTGAAGGAGAGTTTGTTGGAGAGACCCACAGTTGTCCTAGAATGCACACGAACCCACCCACCCAGGAATCAGCACCAGAAGGGCCCGATTTGCTTGTGTGTAGCAAAGGAAGTGACTGAAAGCTGGCAGAGGGCAGAGCAAGTGCCATTGTCCCCTCTCTGACCACTCCCCCACAGACAGTGCCACCACACAGTTACTTGGGTTGCCCCTCCCTGGTGAACACCTAAAGCTCCCTCTCTTACTACATAACAGGTGCACCGACACACACACAAAAAAAAAAAATAGGGCCCAAATGAAAGTACAGATCAAAGCTCCAGAAAAAATACAATGAAGTGAAACAAGATATAGCCAACCTATCAGATGCAGAGTTCAAAACCATGCTAACCATAATGCTCACAGAAATGGTTGAATTTGTTCACAAAATACAGGGAAAGTGAAGGCTATGAAAAAGGAAATAAAGGATAATGTACAGGGAACCAACAGTGATGGGAAGGAAACCATGACTCAAATCAATGGTTTGGAGCAGAAAGAAAAAATAAACATTCAACCAGAACAGTATGAAGAATCAAGAATTCAAAAAAAAATGAGGAGAGGCTTAGGAACCTCTGGGATAATTTTAAACATTCCAATATCCAAATCATAGGCATGCCAGAAGGAGGAGAAGAAGAAGAGCAAGAAATGGAAAACTTATTTTAAAACATAATGAAGGAGAACTTTCCTAATCTTGCAAATGAAATGGACTTCCAGGAAGCCCAGGAAGCTCAGAGAGTCCCAAGGAAGTTGGACCCAAGGAAGCACACACCAAGGCACATCATAACTACATTACCCAAGATTAAAGATAAGGAGAAATCTTAAAAGCAGCAAGAGAACAGGAGACAGTTACATACATAGGGGTTCCCATAAGACTATCAGCTGATTTCTCTAAAGAAACCTTGCAGGCAAGAAGGGGCTGGAAAAAAGTATTCAAAGCCATGAAAAGCAAGGACCTACATTCAAGATTACTCTATCCAGCAAAGCTATCATTTAGAATGGAAGGGTAGATAAAGTGCTTTCCAGATAGGGTCAAGTTAAAGGAGTTCATTATCACCAAGCCTGTATTATATGAAATGTTAGAGGGACTTCCCTAAGAAAAAGAAGATCATAACTATGAACAGTAAAATGACAACAAACTCACAACTATCAACCACCAAACCTAAAAACAAAAACAAAAACAAACTAAGCAAACAACTAGAACAGGAACAGATTCACAGAAATGGAGATCACATGGAGGGTTACAGAGGGGAGAGGAAGGGGGAAGAATGGGGGCAAAGGTACAGGGAATAAGAAATATAAATGGTAGATACAAAATAGACAGGGGGAGGTTAAGAATAGTATGGGAAATGGAAAACACAAAGAACTTATATGTATGACCCATGGACATGAACTAAGGTGGGGGAATGATGGTGGGAGGGCGTGTGCAGGGCAGAGGAGAATAAAGGAGATAAAAAAAATGGGACAACTGTAATAGCATAATTAATAAAATGTATTTTTTAAAAAATATCAGTGTTTTCTACAATGTTTAAGTCAAAAATACATCATGGCAATTCTCTGCTAATGGCTTCCCATTGAAACAATATCTGGACTCTTTACCAGGCATCAAAAGGCCTATATGGCCCAACTGCATCCATACAATATTCTCATTGTTATAGCCTCAGGGCCTTTGCACTTACTGTTCCCTCTCTCTGAAGGTATCTTCATGAAAATAATCACCTTAGAATGGAGGCTCCGCTGGGCCAGGGATATCTGTATATAAAGATCACTGTGTATTTCAAATGTTTCTACAGTGCTTGACAAATCACAGATGCTCAGTAAGTACTCATGGGTTGAATGCCTATCTTGAGACATATCAGCTACTTCTTTTCACATACCACTCGGCTCAAATCTCTCCTCCTTGGAAAACCCTTTCAAGTCATTCTCTGTCATATCATCACCATGTTACAATTTTTGTAACCCTTGTCATTATCCTCATCAAAACATGTTTCCATTCCTTGCATATTGTCTAGCTTCCCCGTGACAATAGCAGCTCCAAGACAGCAATGTTCTCGTTGGCCTTATTCCCACTCAGAATTCCTGATGTGCAGTATGAACATTCATTGCATTAGCCACTCCTCCCCCCATGACAGGCACACCCATCTGTATAGCAGGCAACTGTCACCCATATTTCTTATACCTAGTGACCAGTGACTAGCCAATGGTAATGACAGTGTTCAGCACAACTACAGATACAAAGTATGAGGATGCCTGTCTGTCCTTATAAGTCCATGTGTCATTTTCATAAGAGCCACCAGACCCTACAACCTAGTTGAACCATGTTCTTTGCTGGAGTCATCTGAAGGTGCTGGGTGCCCCTCATTCTGAAGTTCCTTCACTGATTGATTCTTTAATTAAAGTTTTAATATTTATACTTGTGCCTTGAGGCAGCATATTAAATACTGGATGTAGGCATTGAGGAGAGCCTCACAGCTTCTTTAAAAATATCATCTCCAAGTCTGAGGTCTTCGGCACAACACAGATTTGTCTCAGGCAATACGGGGGAATGTGCATGTGACAAGTTATCAGATAATTTTAGAAAAGTCGACCAGCATTGATCTGGGGAGCATGTTGACTGTATTGCCACAGACTGGTAGCCAGGGTGGCCCTAGTAGCACTGTGTCCTTCAGAGTCGATGCAAGTGGGTTCCAACTCTGAGACACTGCCGTGTCCCCACAGTATTTTCTGTGTCAGATCTGATTTCCCTCTTGAATGAGTTCATGACTCCACACATCAGCTGAAAGCATGCAAATAAAATGGTCCAATTTTTGGAAAGGTGAAATATCAGACATTTATGCAGGACAGACCCAATTTTCTAGATTTAAAAAAAAAAACCTATCTAAAAGGAGTTTTATAAAATTTAATGATTTGGTATGACTCGAACTGAAAAGGCTAAACTTTTTTTAAAGTCATCAGAGACGTGAGGATGTCTAAAAGGCCTGTGCTCAGACCTGAGAGAAGCAGGTAAAAAAATAGCATCAATTATCATGAAGAGAAAATAGGGCACAGTGGGTCAATTCCAGGAGGAGAGATCAACTCAGACCCATGTTTTGGCTTGTTCTGAGTGGAAATCTCTGGGACCACAGGGCAATGTTAAAGACAGCATGTTCTGACGAAAGTAACATTTACTAAGAGGATACTTTCATCCCAGGAGGCCGAGGAGAAGCAGGCCTTCCAGATGATTAGGAGAAATGAACACTTGTAAAAACTTAATTTCAGGTCAGGGTATATGTGCTTGTTGAGATGGTTTCAAATGCCACTGACCTAATCCCAGCCAGGAGGTGGCCTGTTGCTGATTCTTCTTAAAAATATGGAGACTGGAAGAGAGGTCACACCAGCTTTCTCTCAGAGAGACTAAGGTTTCTCTAAGCATCCTCCTTTTTAGGAGTAACATCTTTTTTTGTTTGTTGTTTTTAGTCCATCCCTTGTTGAAAAGAAAGTGTGTGTGTGTGTGTGTGCACGCGTGTGCACGAATGTGTAAGTAAGGGAAACTGCGTGCCTTTTCTTTCTACCAGGTATCACAAGGCACAAAATATAATCTATTTGACTTTAAAAAATAAAAGAAAACTAACATTATC
This sequence comes from Carollia perspicillata, assembly GCA_004027735.1. Lineage (NCBI taxonomy): Eukaryota > Metazoa > Chordata > Mammalia > Chiroptera > Phyllostomidae > Carollia > Carollia perspicillata. The sequence continues at coordinate 55,328 of PVKM010000635.1, forward strand.
CAGGCACTTACCATGTGCCAGCCCCTGTTCTAAGCGTTTATTACTTTATTTTATTCTCCCCCAAACTCCTTGAGCTCCATACTACCACTAAAACTCTCATGTGACAGGTGAACAAACAGGCACAGAGATGTTAAGTAACTTGTCCAAGGTCACACAGCCAGCAGGTGGCATAGCCAGGAACCCTGTGCTCTTCTCCACCATAAAACTACTCTCTGAACCCTTAAGGGGTCCTCGAAATTGTAACAAATGATGTCCATTTCTTCCTGCCCCAACTCAGTAGTGCTAATTCATGGGAAACCCAGTGGATTCCTCCAGACCCAGTGCTTCCCAGATTAGCTCCAAAAGCAACAAGGTGGGTCAGCCCCATTGCTTGTGAATGCAGACCCTGCCAGGGCCATAGTTATCCTTCATGGACCCCAGGGCTTCTGCCACTGAAGAAAAAAGACCTTGATCCAAAATAAATCTGCTGATGGTTCCAGCCAGGCCCTTTGTGGTCACTTAGAAATTGAAAGGATCCAGGCCCTCTCTCTCTCTCTCTCTCTCTTTTTGTAACAAATGTAAATGGGAAATGGAAAGTAAATGAACTAGGACAGGGGCAGGGAGGGATCACCAGCTGGGGTGTGTCCTAAACTCAGGCCAACAAGGCCAGGCCTCTTGGTGCATTGATTTTTTTAAAAATAAAATAAATAATCATTATTATTATAAAAGATAACTCAGGGAATGGCACATCATATTTCAACTCAGACAAAGCTATTCTGAGACACCTCCCCCATTTTTTTCTAAGTTCAGCTGAGAAGAGCTGCTATTGGGTGCCAATGCCCTGAACTGCCCTGCGATTTCCAAGCACGGGAACAGCCCCACCCCACATGTTCCTGGGCAGGCAGGTACATTCAGGTCTTTGTCTGAGCAGGAGCCAGGAGACCCCCGTTCTCTGGTAGCAGGGAATGGAGTGGGTAGCTCCTGGTCCCGGTAGATCTGGTCCCCCGATCTGTTTCTGTGGGCAGTTTCTGAGTGTCTAGTGACATCAGGTCCCTGGAGCTGGTGTATTGGAGGCATCAGAAGGATCCCAGCCAGGTGGCCCCTCTCCCCAACCCTGGGGCAGTGGGGATGTGGGAGCAGTACCCCACTAACTCCGCCCTTGCCTCCATTCCTGGACTGGGGAAATTGGAGCTACCAGGGGCTACTCCCAGCTTTGCTTCCAGGACTCCTCAGTGCTGAGATCTGCTGCCGCCTGGGTCTCCTCCCCCGCCCCCACCCCACCCCCGCGTGGCGTTTAAAGCATGGAATGAACCAAGGGGGTCAGCTGGAGTTCCCAAGTCCTGAGTTCCCAGGCTGGCCCCCTCCCCTGGCGTCGAAAGTGGCATCTCAGGGTCCTGGTGCCAATCAACACAGAGGCTCTCCCTCCAATTCAGTGACCCTCCTCTTGCCTTTCCCTGCCCCCCCCCACCAGGGGTTCACCCATGTCTACACCTAAGCATCCCTTCCGTCAGGCCTCCCAAATGGTTGTTAAGAAGGCAGAGACCAGGGCTGCGCGATGAGTGCCCACTTCCAGCCCGTCAGAGAGACTAACCAAAGTGCGCAGGCAGGTTTCAGCTGTTCCCTGCACCTGGGACTCGCTCCCAGGAGGACAGACAAGGCAACCTGGGTGCTCCTGAGGTACTCTGGGGCTTGCGAGGAAGGGTATGCTTTTGAAAGCGACATGGGGTTGGGGTATCTAGGGGGCTCAAGATCTTGGGACCCCAGGAGGACATGCAGGGAGACCTCTCCACCACACCGAAAAAGTTCCCAGTCCAGCCTGACGACCCTGGAGCTGGGAGGAAGCCAAGCTCTCGTGCACCCAGCTCTTTCCTCTGTGGGACCCTTAGGTTCAGGTCAGGGGGACACAGAGCCAGTAACTCCGCTTGGACTTACCTAGAACTCCAGGCCAGCCGGGCTCCAGTCGCCTTCCACAGGGCCCCAGCCCTTCCAATTCCCCTGCGCTTTCTGCAGCCCCAGCTCCACTCACCATGAGCTGGAGGCAGCGCAAAGGGGGTGCTGGCTTCTCCTAAGCTGTCCGCAACTTCGTTGGCAGGTCAGCCCCACCCCGGCGCCCCTGCCTGGGCGGCAGGCTGGGCACAGCTGGGCAAGGTGTGGAGCTGGACAGCCTGGGCCCTGATGGCCACGGCCAGGGGTCTGGAGCGCCAGGTGCCTCAGCCCTGGGTGCGCTGTCCGCTGCTCCGCTCTCTGCCTGGGTTGGAGGCTCACAGTTCTCCCGCTTGGGATGCAGGGGCGGGGCTCACGCCTGTCCCCTCCTGATGCCAGGTGTCCTGTTCACTCTTTTCTCCTCCTGCCCGGAGGCGGAGGCTCACTCGTGAGTCTGGGTACTGTCGCTTCTGCCGTTCCGGGGATGGCACAGAGCCCCCGCCCCACCGAGAGTGCCGTCCGAGGTTGGGGCGAAGCAGGAGGGATTCCCTCTTGAGTTGGGGTTCCCCACCCTGCGTGGCCCCCGGGCTAGGTCCGATGCCACCTCCGCTGTGAGAACCACTTCAGGGCAGCACAGCCTGTGGCACAGGCTCCAGCTGAAGGAGGCGGCGGTGTCGCGGCTCGCAAGGGGACTGGAAAGGAGGTGACCTTCAAACCCCGAGCTCGGGGAGACGGGGAGGAGGGCTGGGGTGATGGAGGGGAGCGGTGTACACCCGGCAGGCCCAAGAGAGCGCTGGCGGGCGGGCGGGGGAGAGTAAAGAGAAGATCTTCAAACAAAAATATAGATTAGAAAATAAACAAAGGAGAGCGCGAGAGAGCGATCGCGAAAATGTGTGCATGTATGTGTGCGCGTGTGCGTGCGTGTCTGTGTGTGTGAGTGTGTGTGCGTGCGCGCACGACAGGCGGCGAGCAGCCCCGGCTGCGGAGCCAAAAATAATCCGGTGCACGAGGGAGCACTCCCTCCCCCTTCCCGTCGCAGGCGCTGCCGCTTACACCAACACCATCACCCGCGCAGCCCCGGATTCCAGCAGCGGGCAGCAGCTGACGCGACCCCAGTGCTCCTGCTTCTGGCCTCAGCGGGTGAAGGGGTGAGAGTGGGCAGTGGGGTCTGTGAGCCCAGGCCCTTTTCCTCCCGAAGACCTTGTTTCCCAAAGTGGGCTGGGTCACTGATCACCAGTGATCTCCTCCGTTCCTCCCCTTCACTGCTCCCCACCCCGCAAGAAAGTAGACAAACACCCTGGAGAGATGGTCAGTGGAGGTAGCTTCTTGGCCTAAGCCACTTCTAGCCTGGGGAAGTTTTCTGGAGAATCTTTAAATCTCCTGGAATTGTATCCAAGATGCAAAAAGTTATCCAGGCCCAATGCCATGCAGGGGATGAACGCCTGCAAGCCTGGGCCTCCCCTGCCCTGATCTCTTCCCGGTCTAACCCGTGCAGTGGGCTCGGACTCTAGAGGCTTCTGGCGATTGATCTCTTTGTGGTTCCCTTAGAGCCTGAAGCCCTGTGACTCCTTACTAAGTACTACCACTTAATAAGCTCTTCTTTTCACCAGATTTTAAGCATTTACATTGAACTTTCTTAACAACTAGCTGTGGTAACAAATGTTAGATGAGTTAAAGAATTTTTTCTTTTCTTTTCTGAGCCCTGCCCAGGACTCAATGAGCCAGAAACTCTGCTTTTTTTTTTTTTTTTAAGTTAACATTCTAGGTGATTATGTTGCACAAGAAAGCTTAAGGTCCAGGGAGTAAAAATTTGCTCAAGGTCACACAACTGGCAAAGAATCAGGATTTCAAATTTACTGTGGATTATCACTTGTACCTCCTTTGTCTTCCGAGTGAGACAGAGGAATTGGACAAGGCCAGATCGAATTAAGCATTCAACCTGAGTTTTATGTTCATTTTCCTGCTCTCTTTTCATTGTTGTTGGTTTTTTTTTTTTTTTCTTTTCTGTTTGCATCCTGGCTCCTCATCCAGGTAGGACTGCAGGCTCTCCAAGCAGGGGGCAGGCTGTGTGGCCGCAGTGTCCTGTGCGCTGCCTAGTGCCTCCTGGACAGCAGTGTCAGTGGAGCTCCTCTGCAACCCTGCCAAGCCAGGGTTTCTTCCAACATTAGAATAAAACAAAGAAAGGGAACTTTTGTCAACAACCGGGCTTTTTTTAATGTACCATTTTATCATCATTTGAGAAAGTAAGTTTGAAAAATTCAGAAAGACATCTTTTATCATTGGTCCCAGTAGGTGATTTTTGCAATTGGAGATGGTTTTACCATATGCTTCCTTAGGATTCTCTTTGATAATAATATATTTGTATATAAACAACTTTTTTTCCTACTAGTCTCTTATCCTTCAGCGAGAGCACAATGAAGCCATAAATCTGGGTTAGTAACATCGTAATCATTTCCCCCAGAAACTGTTCACAATGGGAAAACCACTGAATTTAAATGTAATTGTCTAGCCATGCAGGGAGATGAGATGGGTTGTAAAAGAGGTATTCTCAATTTAAAAGCAAATTATCAATAATGAGAGAAGAAATAAATGGCAGTTAATGGGAAGTTCTGTGGAAATACAATGTTTTGTGCAAATTCACCAACAGGAATTGTTTCTCTATGCTCCTTCTTTTTTATTCCAGAAGGGAAAAAAATGAATGCAATCATTCAAGGCAGAAACACTGGCTGTTGTTTCATTAAAATGGGTAATCTCTGGGTGCTTTTATTATTTTTAATATATATTTTTCCATTGGAAATGAAATAAAACATATTCCATGATCTCAGAATCCAGGTCAGTCTGAATAAATTCTGACTTATTTATTTTAGAGTAGAAATAAGCTTAGATATATTAGCAATGAGTGTCAGGCATCACTCACTGATACCTGTGTTGCTATGTGGCTTAAGAACATTTAATGTGAGTGAGGGAGACATTCATTACAATTTAAAATAGAATTAGAGTAAAGATCAATATAGCATGCTATTATGCTATTCATTTGGAATGTATTAGTTTCTTTTTCACCATAACCTTTCCCATTCTAGGCAGTTCCTCTCTTTTCTCTCTGTTGAGCCACTTGTAGGTAATGAGAGGTGCTGAAATAAAGACCTTCTAGGACATCCTAGGGCTTAAGCACCCAGCTCCAACAGCGAAGAACATGGAGGCTTTGGCTCCTCCTACTGGACATAAAAAAAAGCTTTACAATTTGTGTTTTAAGCAGATGTCAAAATGGTGTCTTCCATAAAACTGTTAGGAAAGAATGACTTTGTAGTCTTATGCTTGGCTGAGAGTGCATGAACCCTTTTCAAAGCACTCAAGATCTATAGAGGGGGTAAATTTCATTATCTCATTTTCAAACTCAGGATCATTCTATGGCTCCTCATGGCCTCCCAAGGTGAAGACTAAAGTCTCCCACATGGGTTAAGAGCTCCTGGATTAACTGGTTCTCATTGTGTGCTGACCCCATGATCCAGCAGTAATGTTCTCTTGCTTGTCTGCTTCCTTTGACCAGGAATACTTCTACAGGCTCTCTTTCCCTGGATAGCTTCTATTTATATTTTAGGTCTCCATTTGGACATCACTTTCTCCTGGACAAACCCACCCCCACACAGAGATACGGCCAGCATCCCTCTTTTGAACTCCCTGAGTACCTCACTTAACTTTATCATATCATTTGTTTCCACCTATAGTAAATATTTTTCTCCTCCATTAGACCAAAATGTCCTTGATGTCAAGGACTTTCTGTTATTGCATGGAGCCAAACACATGATAAGCTTAATAAATGTTTCGTGAACCACCCTTCTTCCTTGCAGTGATTTCTGTCTCAATGGGCTGACCTCTTTGAGACATACAGAAGAGGTCAACACCCTCACCTGTGTTCAGTCTTTAATTTTTTCAGCCCTCAACCTGTATCTTATTGGAGGCTAATCTCTCATATAAACCATTTGTCATATAAACTAGACACAGTCTCTGCACACAAGAAGCTGATAGTCTAATGTGATAGGTAGGCACATAAATAAGTATCCCAAAAGTTTTGACAGAATAGGAACATATAGCCAAACAAGTGGGAAAGAAAGAAGGTCAGGCAAAACTCCCTAGAGGAGATCATCTCTAAGTAAAGAAGTAGGAATTGCCCAAATTGTTGGTGAAGGGCATTCCTAGAAAAGAATACAGCTTATGAGACTGTCTGAAGCAAAACAGAATACAGATCCTTTAAGGAACAGCAAATCTGTTCAATAGAATCACACTGAATTCAAAGGGCTAGAAGGTCGTAGGAGAGGCAGGACACTGAATGCTGAAGACATAGGCTGGGGAAAGGGTCCTGAATTAAAATGAAAGGTATGGCTGCTTTACCACAAGGCAGTTTTTGGTAGAATGACTCAAACTTGTCAAGACCCACCATCCCTAACTCCAGTGCCCATCCCCTGGATGCTGCTCTGTCTTCACTGATGTCTCAATGATCATTTTATTCATTATTATTTTATATTTTTAAAGAAGTTTTCCAGATGGTCAATGTAAATGTCTAGTGAATTCTAGGGATTATTAGGTTATGCCAAAGTACTCCAGGAGTTTTAGAGATGATGGGTGGTACATTAGACAGGCTACGAGAAGGGTGAAAGAAGCAAATTAAAAGAAGCTGAAGTCACCAAGCATCCTTCTGTTTCTCTTGCCAAAGGATACCTTTCAGTAGCAGTCACTGAAGAGAGGATAATATTCTCAAATTTATCTATAAATGACTCTGACTCAATAAAATTCTTTGCACAATCCTAATGTGATGGAAGATCGGCCTTGCCTTCAAGTTCTCAGTCTTTAGGCTCACCTCAAAGCTTTGTCACAGTCTGGGCCAACTGATGAACTAATTAAAACAGGCTGACGACCCCATGGGAATGCATCGTGCCTTATATTCTCTATTCTGCCACATGGCAGATGCTCAATATATAGTTGTTGATTGGTCCAACTAACTCACCATCCACTGTGCACTTCAGGGTTTTTATATTAACCGATGCTATTTAATGAGCCATCCAGTTTCCAGGAATGAGTTCTCTTTTTCTGAAAAGACCAACTTGCTTTTTCTGTATTCAAAAACATCTTTGAAATACTCAACATAATGGTTTCTCCACTTCTCCTCAGGCTCATCCCTTTTCCTCTCGTGTCTACATCTCCCAAATTTTGATGAAGATAGCAATAACATCAACAAAAATAACATTTTGAACAATCATGATGATAAGAATAGCAATAGAAATAATAAGCATGAGATGTTTACTGCGTAAGCATTTTAGTTGTATTATCTCATTTAATCTTCACAGTACAACTCTAGGTATAAGTACTCTTATGACTTTCTTTTAAAACAATGAGAAAAGTGAAGCTTAAAATAAAGAAGAGGTTTAGTGACTTGGTCACACCTGTAGGGCTGGTGAATGGTTAGGCCAGGACTCCAAACTAGTCTACTTTCTGTCAGAGCTGGGTTTATGAAGCACAAACCATGATGCATCTTGTCCTTCTGTTTACTAGGTCTCATACTCCATATAGGTAGCCTTAAATCATGTCAGTGATTTATGATCATAGATGTAGAAACTCCTAGCTTATTGGTCTTGAAGTAAGAAAAACAAAGATGGAGGTTCAGTGATCTGCAGCACCAAAGGGTGCCTGCTTATATAAAAAGCATTTTGGAAACAAGTATTTTGAGTGTGGTCAGAATTAAGCAAATAAAGAAAAATTCTCTACTGCTTGGCCAATGATGAGTGGAGACTAAGCTTATTGTTGGTTTAGGGTGACCTAGTTTATATGCCCTTCAGCATATCTTTAAGAAATATACTGCCATACATCTTTAGAATATATATTTTTAAGAAATAAATGGATAACACACTGGAACAACAGTCTGTTTTCATATCATGAATCTACCACTTAATAGCAATATGAGCAACACAATATTTTTTTAAACATCACTAATCCTCCACTCGTCTCTGTGTAAAGTGGGGATGATGATGATAATGATGATAACATAATTAAACAAATAACACTTACTATTGATACAGAGGACACTACAGTTGACATCCATCCCAAGCATGATAATTCTAGCTTCCTTGTAAGTGATTGGTTCAGGAAATGTCACAGAGTCTACGTCATCTCATCCAGGAAAAGGTGGTTGATCTGTTTATGGAAAACATTTTCTAGACTCTAGTGAAAACCATAAGGAAAGATTTTATTTTCATATCCTTTAAGATATTTCCCTGTGTGGCTATGACATCTGGACCTGCCACAGATACCTATGATCAACCTGAGGCTGACGGGACAGGGAAGAATAAAGAACCTGTAACATCTATGAAGTTAGGGAGCTGGTTAAATTAATCAACATTGGAAGCTACCACAGCACTGACTTCCCTGTTCCCTGGGATCTATCCCTTATTGCATAAGCTTGTGTAAGATTACATGTAGCCTAAAGCAGGACTTCTCTAACTTGGTACTATTGATATTTTGAGCTGGATGATCCTTTGTTGTGGGGGGAATACCTGTGCCATGTAGGGTGTTAGCAGCATCCTTGGCCTCTACCCCACTCAATACTAGCAACACTCCCTGACTGTCCCTCAATGTGGTGAAAACCAAAACAGTGTCCAGACATTTCCATATGCTCCCTGGGAGGGCAAAGTGACCCAGAGGAGAACCACTGGTCTAAAGCATCCTCATCAGTATGGTGACATTAGCAGTAGAAGTAGTACTATTACTAGTAATGATATAGTAGTGATAACAATTCACACTTATACGGGCTTTCTATGTATCATGCCTCATGTTCTATACCTCCACACATATTCTTGTTTACACTTCATAACAGCTCCACAAACCAAGTTTTATTATTACCCTCATGGGACAGATGAGGAAGCTGGGATCCAGAGAAATGAAGACATTTGCTCACAGTCACCAAGCTAGGAAGTACGTGGCTTAGGATTCAAAGCGAGCTCGGTAATGACTTCTCTCACACAAGGTTGTCATGAGAATTAAACAGTACAATCCATGAGAGGTCCTGCAGCATCATGCTTGGCACACTAACTACACCAACAAAGTGAGTGGTGACTTCTGCCAGACAGCTATAGACCAGTGTCATCTTTAGGAATTGCAATGTGGTCTCAGCAATCCTCTGAATGCCTTCTGTTGGGCTGAAGATCCCAGCCAAGGCCCACATTGCCTTTAACTGATAAAGAGGACAAAAATCACCACAGTCCTTTATGACCCACCAAGGCAACCTGTGCACAACTGACTGCTAACTCCCTTTTTCCAGCTTTGAAAGTAACAGTAAGACCTGCATCTGACTGGTCATTAGCAAAAACCCTTTGCCTATTTCACTCACTCACAATTAAATATTGAATTAGGAGTTAGGTGCCAGTTTTATCTCCTGTTGGAGAAGGTCATTAGGAAATGATTATATGCCTACTTAGGACTTGAGGAAAAATAAACATAATCTTGAGAACTTTCTCAATGCTGAGCCTCAAGTAAGACATCTAATCTCAGAGAAGCCAGAAAGGTAAGTAGTATCATTCTTCCCATTTACAGGTAAAGAAACTGAGGATCAGAGAAAAAAAGAACAAATTTGCAAAGCTTACAACCTAACAAACTCAAGACTTCATTTAAAAATTCTTGACAGTCTGGCTTCAGGGCAAGACATGCTTTGTGGTATCTCCAAAGACAAAGGCCAATGAAACAGAAGCATTGCATACATATCCTAAAATCCTACTAAAAATGCTTTAACAAAAAACATAAATGCTGTTGGGAACTGCTCTGCCTAGTTTCAGGAGCTGTAAACCCCCCATGGCTAAGGCTGAGTGAGCAACCTCCAGACTGTGAGCCACTAAGAAGACAAAGCTTATCTCCCTGGCAGGAGCACTGCTTCTGCTCCATCCATCTCTGGCCCCCAATGCTTGGTCCATTAGTCAATGATGAGTAAAATCCCTCAGAGGGAGGGCAAGCTAAGCCAGACACGATCACTTGGGAGGCCCTCAAGGAAGGACTCAGGGGCTGCAGCAAAGAGGGGGTGATAGACCCTTGCTCCCCAGCTATTCTGACATAGCCCGAGTCCTCATCCTGTCTGCAAGAAGTCCCCTAATCTCTTGGCTGCCTTACCACCCCTGCCTGACTTAAGCCTGAGACAATGCCTTAAGCCTGAGACAATGCTGGTGGTGGGTACCACCCTGTGCTAGAAAGGGTGGGTTCCCTAGGACAATCAGGCCTAAGAAAAATATGTAAAATCCTGTGAAACCTGCTTTGTTTAGAATGCTCTCAATTAAATAAGGGTCCAAGCAAGAAGTGAGTTTGTTCCTCAAAGTTTTATAGCTCTTTAGCTGTCTGACCCTGACTCAGAATAGGCCCTCAGAGTTCTTTGTTATCTATTGTTTGGCCCTTACTGCCTGACAATGATTAATGAGCTTTACCTGTATTTCTGTGCAAAATGAACCCAATAAAAGCCCATTGAGGAAGAGGCTCTTGGCCCTTCTCCTTTGAGAGATTCGCCACCCTTCCTCCCCAAGCAGATCATGTCTTGGTAGCATTATTTTTATCTGTGGTGGCTGTGGGGGGAGGGCAGGGGGGTCTGCAGGTGGAGCCCCCCCCCCAAAATGCTGCTTTCAATGTTGCACTAAAACCAACTATGAAGCCTTAAAGTCAGATTTCTCAAGAGAAAACTGAAAGTTATAAGTCAATGAGGTATAAAAAGTTAATGAATTTATCAATATAAGTATTTATCAATATGAATAGTTTTGCCTTAATGTATTAACACCCCATGGAGAAAAAAAATTCCATGTATTAGCAGCATAGAGTATTGACAATCAATTTCTTTCAAATGCACTTGCTTTATTTTAAGCCCTCATCATTTTTTTTTTACAAATGGACAAGTAAAGACATTTAAGCCATTTAGGATGAAATATGCAACCTTACAAGGAAGAATATGCATTTGCAGTGCTTACAGTGGGTTATAGATTCTCTGAGCAGTAAAATATCTGTAAATTGTGGTCAACGTATGAATTACAATGCTCTCCACTTTTACACTTACTATTTCTATTTATTCCTTATACTATTGTTAAGAGGCACAAATCTCTAAATTAAAAAAACTACCAGGAATATCTTCAAGACTATGTAGTACTTAATATGAGGAAAGATGGGTAAATGGCTAACATTTGGGAATATAAACACCTAAAGGATACAGTGGGGGCACTTGGTCAAAAGTAAACTCTCTTCCGTGAAGCACATTGGCATGCCTTCTCTGGTTTTCCCTTCTCCAAGTTGGCCACACCATTACTCCAGGCTTGGCTCAAAATGCACTGGGGCATTAATCTACAGACACCCTTTTGGGTTCTCTCAGAAGCAGACCTGAGACCAGCATTTAAGAGCAAGTATGAATCTGGGAGGTGAACTCAGGAAACAATGGCCAGGGAGTGGGAAATAAGCTAGGGAAGGGACAGGAGCCAACAAAAGTGTATAGTCAAGCAAGTTACCACTGTGAGTAACTTCAGATAATGTCCACTAAAGAATTCTGGAAGCCAGGCTAGCACATGGCCCTGACAGTTATCCCATCCAGGGGCAAGGAAGCTGAATACATAAGTGCACTGATCCCTGTCAGTCATTTGTTAAGGGCTAGTCGTTTATAGATAGAGTATTAATGCAAAGCTACCTCCAGCCTTCCTTGGCATGGCTAGAGAGCAATCTAGTGATCAGAGAGAGTCCTCAGGCAATGGTGCTGACATTGGGAAGTCCAGTACACATCGGTGTAATGATAAACCATTGGGAGAAGGGTCTGCAAGTGTGTAGCAATGGCAGCATCTTTTGTATTCTCAATATCTGGTGAGAAAGGAAGGGGAGATGTTGGCTTTTCAGGAACAGTCAGTGATGTGCCCTGCAGCAATGAAAATCCCCTGTATCTCTCAGGGCCTAAAAGCCCCACAGACCTGCTCAAATGTCCTGTGGTTGTCAAACTGTTGCATATATAAAAATTGTCTCCAATTCAGATCCTGGGCACCACCCTAGAGATTCTGATTAAGAAAGTCTGAGATTAGACCTAGGAATCTAAATTTTCAAATCCCCTACACACACACACACACACACACACACACACACACCATGTATTCCTGTCACAGGTGTTCCAAGTTCCTGCTGTGAAACAAGTGTGCATTAGTCCAACAGAATAGTGACTTGTGGATAGGGTTGAAGGTGAGTAAAGGGTGGGAATTTAACATTTTTTATGATTTGAGGGCTTTGTGCATGGATATTTCTATTCTCTTTGAAAACATGATTGCTTGCTGTGCTCTCAAACACAGAGAAAGGAGATAATTATTAGCAGAATTCTGAAGCACTGATTATGCACCACGAATATATTATAACTTACAGGTATTTTGCAGGGAACCCATGGGACCCCTCAGGAAGTGCCATTTTGGAGTCTGTGGAGCCATAAGTAGGACTAAGAAATGGTGATGTAATGCATTAGTGAAAATAAACAAATTAGACTTCTGGAGGCACCAAGTCTTGTTCCAGGCAGGCAGCCTAGAGGCAGTCAAACCTTTCTGAACCAGTTTCTTTGCATTGAAGCCCTACCTGGCCCAAAGGTGTGAGGATATAGTGCAACGAGGTGAAAATGCATTGGCGGTTTTAGATGGTAGGCCAAGAAAAGTAGACCTTTATTTCTTCCTCATTGGTCATTTTTAGAGAATACAAGTGGCAGTAATACTCAAAGCACTGTTGAAGAATGTTCTAGAACTGGCTTGGCACAAGAAGTTCTTTCATTGATGAAAAAAGGGGGAAAAAGTAAAGCATGAACCATATATGCCTTATGATAGCAGGTAGAATTTTCCTGCCTCCTTCTCTATTTTTAGCTTAAAAAGTATTCTGCAGATGTCAGCAACCATTAATAGACTGACAAAAGGAGTAACCAATGTCTGACTGTCAATGAAAAGGCCATCAGTCTATTTGATTTCTCTACCTCTTCTTGCTTTGATTTGTCTCTGGGCTTGAAAGCTCTAAGACTAGCTTGCTTGCCATTATTCTGTAAGGCAATTAAGCAACTTGGCAATAAAAGCAACCACATTTTTCTGGATTCATTCACAGAGAATACCGAGCAGAACAGCACAGGACAGATGTTGAACCAAAATGTAAGTACTTATCTGAACACACTTCTCAGTGCCAAGGCTAAATGCCCTGGCAGAGTGTTTTTCTTCGATCTTCCCTCCCCACTCCTCTAGGATCATTCTCCACCAGTTAATTTCTCCTTCTGCTTTGTTTCAAACTCTCCTGCCCATCAGGATATCAACATACTGAGACTCTCATATTAATCCTTCTCCTTCAACACTTCTTTAATCCTAAATGCACTCCTTTGGTGTCTCCCTTCACTACCAAGCTTTCTGAAAACAGATATCCAATCTCTGTTTATTACCTCCATTTCTCCACTATCCAAATACCTACTGCAATCTGGTTCTTATCTTCATACTATTCCACTGAACATCTTCTTAATTGATGAATACCTTCCCCTGCCCAGGGCCATCATGTTCAGTCCTTGATTTTGGTTGCTGTCTCATTCCATAGGTATTTATTGAGTGCCATCTATGTATAAAAAGTGAATGGGAACAAAAACCTGTTGTAATAGTTATCTCCTGTTGCATAACTATTTACTTCAAAATTTAGCAGCTCAAAACAGCAAACACTAACTTACAGTATCTATGAGTCAGGATATGGAAGGGACTCAGCTGGGTGCCTCTGGCTCAAGTGTCTGATGAGGATGCAATCAAAGTGTTTATTGTGGCTACAGTTTTATCTCTAGACTTCACTGGGGAAGGATCTGCTCCCATAATCATTCATGTGATTGTTGTAATAATCCAGTGCTCACAGGTTCTTGGACTCAGGGTCTCAGTTCATTAATAACTGCTGGCTGGTGTCTACCCTCAGTTTCTTGCCAGATGGGTGTCTCCACTGGGCAAGTTACAACATGGCAGCTGGCTTCCCTCAGAGCAAGAAAGAAGTACCTACCTTGCAGTGAGGTTCAGTTGTTTGGGTGCCATAGCACAAAGCAAGAGGTCACCAGTTCTATTCCTGGTTGGGATGTGTATGAAAGGTAATCAATCTAGTTTTCCCTCTCTCAAATCAATGTTTCTCTGCCTCGCTTCCTTTCCTCTAAAAATAAATACAATCAGAAAGAAAGGAAGGAAGGAAGGAAGGAAGGAAGGAAGGAAGGAAGGAAGGAAGGAAGGAAGGAAGGAAGGAAAAAGAAGAGAGAGGGGAAGGAAGGACCCAAAAGGGAACTCATTGTTTTATTATGACCTAATCTGGAAAGTGATATTTCATTATTTTTGCATATTCCACTTGCTTGAAGCAAGTCAATAAGTGTAGCTCATGTTCACAGGGAGAAGGTTACATGATAACATGGATGCCAGGAGAGAGGGATCATTTAGTGCCATCTTAGAAGCTGACTATTATATCCCCATTCCCAGGAAGCTTGGTTCCATTTAGCTAAAATCCTAAATGGATGGGAAAGATATGAGAGGAAGGATAAGGAGAGAGAGGGTAGGTCAGTGTTATGGAGGGACTTGAGTGCCTTGCATCCAACTTTAGATGTCTAAAAGTAAACTCTTATTTCCTCCTTCAATTTTCTTAGGTTCCCCTGATTTCCACTCATAGCATCTTATCTATTGTCTGGACTGGTACAATAGCCTCTTAGCTGGTCTGCTGGAGAAAAACCTTTCCTGCCACCTGCCATTCTCCAGATATCCAAGAACAGTGTTTTAAATATTGTTTGTGAGACTCTCTCTTCCCATTTCCAGTGATGGAAACTCAACTCAAACCAGTTCAAACTAGAAATGGGATTTATTGACATGGGGGTGAAAATTCTAAAGTGGAACTGCCTTTAGACATTGCTAGAGCCAAATGCTCAAACAATGAAGATCATTCTCTCTGTGATTCATGTTTCTGCCTTCCTCTGTCTTAGCATTGTCCTCAGCAGGATCTTCAATTGCTTTGTCAAAGTGCCCTCCATTATGTCCAGACTTGAAGATAATATTCTACCAAACTAGTAGCCCCAGCAGAAAGAGAGTATCCTTTTTACCCCTAGTAGTTCTAGAAAAATTCCTAGAGTATGCCCCCACTGACCCAGATGGGATCACAAGCAATCACATGACCAGGTGGACGCAATGCCCTGACTAGCCAGACCTATGACGCCAGAGTCATGGGTTTAACTTCACCTGAACCACCCAGTCTCAAAAATGATACACAGATATTTTCCTCAAAGGAAACTAGAGTGGGGTTACCAGGTCCTGAACAGTCAAATGATCAGATAGGCAATTCAGTGCAAAATTAACTCACCACTTAGCTAATTAATAACCTCACTGCCTCTCTGTTACCCATGGGATACAGTCCAAACCTCTTTGTTTGGCATACAAGTCTCTCCCAAGAACTGATCAGAGCCTGACCATATTATAGCCTTATTTGCCATGAGTTTAATTTCACCAACAAAGAATTACACATTGTGTTTAAAGTAGCCTATGTTCTGTCATACCACTGCATCCCCTTCACCTGGAGGATTGAGCTTGTAGTTCACTGCCTGTTGAGCCACAATTTTATCTTAAGACCTGTCTCAAATGCCATCATCCTGAAAACCTTACTCCACTTCCCCTGGCTGAATCAGTTGCTCCTTTCAAAAGAAGTATGCCAGGAGATGTTTGGCAATGTCTAGTGACATTTTTAGTTGTCATCACTAGAGAAGGGGATTCCTTTGGAGTCTAATAGATGGAGGCCAGGGTTGTTGCTCAACATTCTACAATGCACATGTAACCAGTTCCCTACAACAAAGAATGATCTAGTCTCAAATGTCAACAACACCAACGTTCAAAACCCCTGCTCTGTTGTAACATTTAATGCCTTGTAGTATAGTTATCAATTGCATATCTTCCCAACTGGATGATGGGTTTCTCAGGGCCACGGATGCATTTGTCAATGTACTCTCAGTACTAGCGGGTGCCTGGCCTATAGCAGATGCTCAATAAACATTGGCAGAATGACTGAGAAAGGGAATGAGTGTCCAGATGGGCTTATTAAACATTATCCAAGAAACTGGTTTCCTGGAAGGCAGGATGATTCCTTAAATGGCCATTGTGTTAGAAAATTTCAGTGGCAGGCTGTGTTTCCTCCCCTTTTTCAAGAATAAATTTGGACAAAAAGTTTCTGCATTCAAAGCCACATGATCCTCTCTGCAAGGCAAGTTCATTTATTACTATCTGTACTTCTCACACTAAAAAGACTGACAAATGCCCTCTTGGCTTGTAATACTTTCTAAAGACAGAGGAAGTAGCTATCACCTCACACAAATGTACACCCTTCCCATATTTTAGAAAACTTTTCTTTCAATGAAACAAAATATTATGGTCTTTCCCCCACTGAATTTTAACTTACAATAACGCTGTGTGTGTGATGTCTTCATCTAAGCCATCGTATGCTTGACTACGGGATGTACACGTCATCAGGAGCTCAGCACCATGTAAGGTCTAGCATGTCTCTCGGAAAGGACATTCAAATGTCAGATGGAATGATTTACACTGCATGTCAATAAAAAGAACTCCAAGGTTCAGCAAGTCAATAAAGCTTATTAGAACAATCTTAGGGCTGAGTATCAATGTACCCTGATGAGGACCTCTGAAGTCAGACACTATCTCCAGGCAAGTGGCATTAAATAGACCATTCTGGAGGGAGAAATAAAATTAAAAGCTTCCATTATTTGAGAGTTCATGTTAACTTAATAATACACAAGAAGCTGTGGAAATTTGTCTTCATATTCCCAGAGTTAAAACCTTCTGGAAATTCATTTGTTTAAGCTCCCATGTACTGAAAGTCTCCAATATGCCAAGCATTTTATCGGGCATGTCACATTTATTCATTTTTATTTACCAACATTTACATAGTGCATTTTGTGTACCAGTCTTCAAAATCTTTTCAAATATCAGATCACATAATCCCCATTACAACCCTATGAAATAGGCATAACATTATCCATATTTTACAAAATAATGACACTAAGGCTCCGAGAAGCTATGTAAAATGTCCAAGGTCACCCAGCTAGTACACAACGGAGCCTTCATTCCAAGCCAGGCAGTCAGACGTTAGAGCTGGAGTTCCTAAACACTGTGACACACTGCCTTGCAGGTATTATCACCATCTGCTCAACTTTTCACCTCAACTTCAGCTTCCCCGATATTTTGAAATTAGCATTTTACTTCATTGCCAACATTTTGAAATTGAGTGACTTCATAGAAGAGCTGGATTTCTGGATTCTCTTGAGAAATCAAATTGACTGGCCCCCTTGGCCTGCTTTCTCACATGGCCAAGGCGGGAACTGAGAAGAGGCAGCAGGCCGGCACAGATCCACCTCGCTCATTTGAGATACTTGCTGGTCCCTGACACTTGAGTTTGAGACCCTGGCTTAGCTGTTTTACAGATGAAGATACTAAGCCCGAGAGAGGTTGAAAATTTGGCCAAGGCCCCAGATCTAGTGGATAGCAGAGGTCAGATTGGAACTTGGCAGGGTCCCAATGGAAAAGACAGGGCACACTCAAATTGAGGCAATTCAGGAAAATATCCCTTTACTATGTAAAAGGGGACTAGTAACAAAGGTATGGCAGGTGTGGAACGATACCCCAAGAATAATATCAACAAAGCCATTATTATCTCTGCCTCTTAAAAAACAAGGGGAGGAAGTTGTAAAGACAGAAAAACAGAACTGTTCAGAGCAGGTGCTTTGAGAGAAGGAATAGCGACCTTCAGGTGAAGGGTACAGCAAATCTCATGGGAAGGGAGCACAAACACCCTGACCTCCTTCCCTCTGACTTCTAGCCAGATTGCTCCCCACTGGCAAGATCCAAATGGGCCACAGAGGCCCCTGGATCTTGGTGCTGTAGGACAGAGTAGAATGGAAGGGACGGGGGTGGCAAGGGCATGTTTACAGCAGCTAACACACCTAACTCACAACTCCTACTGGATTTCAGAAACCACACTTTGCCCACTTCACTTGATCTAACCATTCAGTCAATTTGCTACTCTAATAATATTAAAGATAACAGCAAACATCAACATGGTGTTCAAGGAGTGCCAGCTACTCTTGTAAGAATGTTACATGAATTAACTCATTTTGCTAAATGCCTACCATTGGCTAGGAACAGTGTTTTCTCTGGAAACACAAAAAAATATGGAACAAAGCAATCTCAGAAATCCTCCTCCCTCAACTATGGGGCAGATCCCACTATCACATCTCAACCTACTTCAGCCTTTCATTCAAACTCATGGGCAAAAAGACTTCCTGTTTTAAAAGAAAGGGAACCAAAATGAGTTGAAAAAATGCACAGGTGCATTCCATGCTGAATATGAGTCCTGTTAACTAGTACACCTATCTATAGTTACCTGCTCCTCTGATGCCCATGTCAAAACTTATCTCTCCCATGTACCTCTCCTTTAGTTCTTAATAGTTGGTTAGCCTACCAACAAAAGATGAAAGAGAAACATATAAAGGACAAGCAGTTCACAAGGTTTTAAAAGTTTTGGATCCTTCATGCTTGAAGGGAAAAGTTAAAACCCTACAGCAATTAAGGGCGCAAAAGATTGAGGGGATAAGTTGAGGAAGGACTTAGAGGCCTGAGTCCTTTTGGATATTTCATTTGGCATACTAAAATATTTCTCAAACTCCAGTCATGCATGTGCCACTCTCATGGTTTTGCCATATTTATATCAGCTGTGCTATTATATATGTAACATTTTCCTAAAGATTAGAAATTTCTTTATTTAAATTTGTGTGTTTCGAAATGTAAACATTATTATCCTAAATTAAAAACTAGTATTGTTTCAATATACACTTAAGCAAATAGGTAACCAGTAAAATTAACAGCCTTGTCTGCTTAATATCTAACACCCATCTTGTATATTTTCAGTAAGATACACGAGCATATCTTGAGAATTGCCAGTGTAGAGATTAAGAACATGTACTCTGGAGTCAGGCAAAATTGAGTTCAAGTCCCCATTCTATCATTCAGGAGAGTTTGCCTTATACAACTTTGCCATGGATACAATAAAATAATTTGTGCAGAGTACTTAACACCATGGCTGGCCCATGGAAAGCATGCAGGCAATACCACCTTTCAGAGCTCCACAAGCCACACCAATGATGGCTTCCTAGATCACTTCAACCTTAGCATCTGTATAACAATAATACTTACTTAAATCCTGAGAGGAAATTGACAGTCTACAGGGAAAAAAAAATATGTATCACTGGGGATTCTCAGAATTCCAGGACCCAATCAGAAACTGGAGAATTTGACTTCCATGTGGCAGAGTATAGGGTTTTTGTGATGTGCAAAGATGGCACTCCAGTCAATCAAATATCACTGCCACTAACTAGTGAGAACTTAACTGGGATTTCTAAGGAAAACAGAGGCTAGGAGATTTTAGTTAACATGGACATATTTATTTATCCATCATTTATTCAGCCATCTTATCCATCAACCCTTCCAGTCATTCAGCAAATATTGAATAAGTCTATTTCCAGGCACTGTAGTAAGGGGTGGATATATAATACTGAGCAGAGTAAACAAATGAAGTTCTGACACTCGTGGTGCTTACCAGATTGTGGAAGGCATAGACATGCATGCTTGGGATTCTGTTTGTATGCTCCCCAGGTCTTTTCAGCCCACCTCTCCTCTGGAACTTGGCCTTCTCCTCAAAGGGAAGTCCTGCCTTCACTACAGTGCCTCATCTCCTAACAATCCCTGACTGTTACCACCACCTCCTGGTGAGGGTTGGACTTTGGCACAACTTTCATCATGCCTGCTGTGATTTCCAATCCATGTCCAACTCAACTAGACTCATGAATGCTATAGTTCTCCTCACTTTCAAGTTCAGAAGAAGCATCACACTACAAAACATGGGATCTAGCTTCCTCAGGAGCCAGGTGATACATCTTGTAAATGTATGTGAGTTCATTCTCCCATGAAGTGAATTTGACCAATTGAAGGAGACTGAAAGATGATAGCAAATATATTATCTTCTCCCTTCCAACAAATTGTTCCAAGGTACACCAGTCCCTTGGAACACAGCCTGCCTGGAAGGTGGTCACTCATGCAGTGGGACAGCTCACCATCATTTCTTAGAAAGCTGTGGTCAGCTGCATAACATATCACTTTGTATTTTTTTTTTTGCTCGCCTTTGTTTCCTGCCTCACTCCCCTTCCTCCTTCCTTCTGTCTGCCCTGCTATTATACCTCTCCATAAAGCTTTAGCATGTAACTGCTATCTAAGACTCTACTTTCAAGGAAACATAAACTTCAGAAAACAAATGAAATAACCATACAAATAAATAAATATTTGCAAGCTGCTATGAGACCTTTCAATGGGGAAGAGTTTGACCTGGTCTAAGAGTAAGGGGAAGCTTTGCTTGTTGAAGTGATGTTTGAACTAAGAAAGAAGAAACATCAAAATTGGTAAGTTAGGGGAAGAGGCAGGAAAGATCATTCTAGGCCATCAGAAAAGTGTATTCAAAGGCCCTGTGGTACAGACAAAACAGAAGGGAGGAGTTGAATAAATAACAGAAGGGCAGTGCTGGCAGGAGGCTGACAACTGCAAAGGGTGAAGACAAGATGGTTTAGAGTAATGCAGCTAATGACTTGCCAATGATTCCCAAGCCTTCTTCTCCACTCTCTCATGCTGCTTGAAGAAAGAACTTGGACAGCCTGTGATTAATGGAAAGTGCAGCTAAATCAGGATCAATGTTTCTCGTAAAATTTTGCTTATATAGGTTTTCTGGACTGGGAAATACAGATATGCCAGCCTCTTCCATAGAGAGAAAGATGTTTCATAGATCATTAAATCAGAAGAGTCCTGATGAACTCAAGGGACTGTCAACTGGAATTAGTCAAAATATGACTGCAATATGACATAAGAATTTTTGCATACATAGTAACATCCAACATGGGTGCCAAGCAAGGCTAGAAGGAGTATGTGAAAAATGCCACTTGCCTATTAAATATGGACAATCAGATATTTCATGATGTTCTCAAGTTCTGTAAACAGAAAAGTCATTAGGATAAGGGGGACATCTCTGCACTTAGGACACCAAAGAGGTGCCATGGGGACAGAAGTGGAGAAGGGTGAGAGAGGTGGCTCTGGACCCTGCCCTCAGCTCTCACCTGTCTTACATGTTCAGTATCCACATACATTTATTTTACTCAGTAAAGGAGAATTTCATCACCTGGTTGAAAAAATAGCAGACTTCAAGTTTGATCACAAAGGCCCCTGAGAGCCTCTCCCTGACCCAATATCTGATTTACACAATGAAATATTTGCTTTGGAAGAAAAAAAAATTCTTCACTTTTTTTATTTTACTATTGATAATGTAAATGTAAATGAAAATGTCAGCGAAGTCTCCTTTGATTCCCCCCAAATTTAAAAAAATTGCAATGAAGTCCAACAGCTGAGAATACGAGAGAGCATCAAAGGAGACCTAAGTCACTGTGGGAAGAACCTTCCACTGCTGGGGAATGGAGCACATGCCCATGCGTCCTCCTCAGGACAGAACAAAAGCAACAGGCTTGAGGCTACAGGGACTTGGGGGTTTACAGAGACTGAAAACTTGAGTATCTACCCATGCAGGTGCATGGATGATGACCAGCAACAACTGAGAAGGCACCAGCTAACACCCCATTCTTAGCTCCAATGAATGTGGAATATTGTGAAATGTTCACATTTTTCTAGAGAAGTCATAATTCAAATCTCGTATTAAATAATCTAACATTTAAAAATTAGCAAATGATTCATAGCAAGCAAAAAAAAAGGAAAACCGAATTAACAGGCAACAGCAGAAAACTATATGAGAACCCAAACACATTGAATCTGAAGATATGGCAAATTGAATTCGATTTAAGAGGAAAAGTTCGTGGGGATGAGGTTCGTTTTGCTCTTGGATGGCTTGCATAGGGGTGAATGTGGAAACCATTTCTCTTCATTGTTAAAAATGAGAACATCATTTTGTTTTCCTTGGCATAATTCACCTATCCTCTGAGACACAGGAGACATGACTTGAATGTCCAGCCCAGAAATTTGGTAATTCTTCAAAGAGCTCTTGAAGAAACCTAGAAGAAATCTGTCAGGTAGCATGCAAGTATGTGCCGCTTAACCTGCCACATAGTCATGCAATTCCCATGTTAATATACCAGAATTGGTGTTTCATTAGGCTCTGGGGTTTCTTTAAAACTCATGTCACCATCATTATGTGCCTACATATTCATGATGCTCTCAGATTCTGGTCTACCCCAAAGGGCATTGTCCTAGAAAACTGAATAAGATAAAGCAGTCCAGATGGTCACACTGGAATGCTTACCTTCTATTTACCCATGGAGTTACGAGCTCCACCCACCTCCATTCTGCTCTGTGCCCAGGCAGCAGGCCGATGTGGGCAAACTTCATGAATGGGCTCCTTTGCCTCTGGTTTCCAGGTAGGTTTGGTCAACAGGGAGCAGCAACAGAGACAGAAGGAGGGAGGAGAGTAAAGTCAGGAAATTTATTCCACAGCCTCTCTGTGAGCTGGCTTGCTCTCAGGTAAGTCCCAGTGTCCTCTGTACCTGAAGGTCCCAGTAACTGTTCCCTCTCTTGCCTCTTCTATCCTTGAGGTGGTAATTGTCTCCCTACTACTGGCCCCAGGGGACAGAACTATTCTTGATTCCCCTATACCTTAGTCGTACTTCTGTAAGTAGTCCCTCACTTCAAGTTATCTGATGGAGTGTGCCCCCAGCTCCCTCCTGGGACTTCCACCATCACACATCCAAATTGTCACTGCTCACTGGGAGCAGAAAAAAAAAAAAAGCCATCAACTTCACACCTCCCTAAACGTCTCCAACCTGACTGCAAGGCCAATTCAGAGTATAACATTAAAGAAATCCACTCCTGTCCCCAGTAATTGTCTCGACCTTGGTTCTCATGGTTTTCTACTCAGAAACACAGCTTGTATAGGTCTCTCTACCTATGGTGCAATGGATGTGATGGTGCAGGTGTGGAAAAAGCCGCTACTGCAGAATGCCCCAGCCCCTGGAGAATGGCCATTATTGCAGATCAGTGTCTCTTTTCTTATAAGGAAATGATGAGACCGACCCAGCCCCATCCTACTCCACTCCTATTATGGTCCTGCAGAGCTCACTTTGACCTGTAAGTCCAAGGATCTCTATTGCCCATGTAAGGATAGCCCACCAAGCTTGAACATAATCTATGCTTGTAAACAAGCAAAGCTGACTTGGAGCATCAAGAGTTTTGTCTGTCCTTCTGTCTTGAAGAACTTAAGTCTAATGTCAAGGCTCCAGGGCAACACTTAGATGCACAAAGTTTTCTCTGCCCACCCCCCAACAAATCTGCCCAATATATTTGAATTCTACATTCCACATGACATAATAATCACTCCTAATGAGGTTTGATCTTTTTCCTCAAAGTTTCTCTTCAACATTTTTTATAAATCAGGTACTATTATGCACTCTGGTATGATTCTAAAATTTATGGAGGGCAGTTTGTCTCGAGGTATCAAAAACCTGGAAGATGTGTTTGCTTTTCCATAGAGAAATTTCCTACTCAGACTTTTATTCTAAGACAACATATGGTTTGGACTCTAAGTTATATGCGCAACAATGTTTAGCAGTTTGCAATTCGAATAAAGGAATAATTTAGCAGTTTGCATACTTTATTTAAGAGGTTAAATAAAGTATGAAATATTGTATAGTCAATAAAAATAATGGTGTAAAGAATATTTGATAATGTGGAAAGATGTTTTTAATATATTTTTAAAATATTAAAGTAGGTTCTAATGCAATGTGCATCCCTAACCCCATTTCTATAAATATAATATATACAAAGAGATGCTATATACATAAATATACTTTGAGAAAAGTGGGGTATATTTGGAATTCACATAAGCTCAATTGATGGTTGTGGAAAGAGGGCAAATCCTCTTCCTTCCTGTGCTCCTTGGCTCCCAGCCAGTGAGAGCAAGCAGGACTCTGGAGCTTCTGTTCCTGCATGCATGGGTATAACTCATGCTGGGGGCCAGGCTGATCTGCTCTTGCCACCGAAGAAATGTGGTAACTAATCACTCAATCTTCGATATTTTTTGCATAATCCATCACCCACCTAGCTCTAGTGCTAGGCACTAAAACATAGTAGAAAATAAAATATAGTCCTTCCCACTGGGGCCTTATGGTCTAGAATTGGGCCAGCAAATCCCTGCCCCAGGGCCAAATCCAGCCTGCCATGATGATTTAATAAATAAGATTTACAAAACACAGCCACACCCGTTTGTATACTGTGTGTGGCTATTTTCTCACTTGAGGGCAGAAGTGAGTAGCCGTATCCTGCAAAGCCAAAAATATTTACTTTCTGAACCTTTATAGAAAAGAGTGACAGCCCCTGGCCTAGAAAGTTGCTACTAATATTGGGGTACCGGGACCAGCAGCAGCAGCAGCACCACCGGGAGAAATGAAACAATCTCGGTTCACCCAAGACCTTATGAACTCCAATCTGCATGTGACTACCACAACTATTGCACCTGGAGAAATGCTCATGGGGACGGTCAGCAAGCCCTCCTAAACCTCTGTTCCCACATTGTATATAAAATGTTCATGTCGACGCAATCTCTGGGTTAGAACAAGATCCCACATGTTACCTTCAGGAGAATGTTCCTGCGACCACCAACATCCTCAGCCACGGAGGGCTCTGCGTGAGGTGGTCCAAGCACTGAGTCTCCTGCCCAACAGGGCCTGCTTTGCCAAGTAAGGATTAATATGTATCATCTGCCCAGATTTACCTATCCTGTATTAATTACAAGCACAGCACTCAACATAAGTGAACCGCTCGTTTGGCCATGTGAGCAGCAATATTTGAGCTATCAATTTTATGGCACTGCTCAGGAAAATGCAGTGATACATCATCCCACCCAAAATACAAAGGTCAGGTGATGGCAATTAATGCAGCAACACAACTGGTTGCAGCTAAATGGGTATTCTTGATTATGGGTCCTTGATTGAGAACAAATGCCTCATTAATCTTAAAGATATCCACCTGAGAACATCAGCGAAGTCACAGAAAATAACGGCCAACATCCATGAATGCAGCCTCATGCTGGCTGGGCGAGAAGGTGAACCCCACAGACGTGACTGTGTGTTCTGCCTCCTTCACCCAGCAGGATTCACGGAGAGCTTCATGAGGAAGTAGGCTTGAAATCCTCTCTCTCTCTCCCTCTCTCCCTCCCTGTCCCCTCTCACACACACATGCATGCATGCACAGCATTTTCAAACAGCCAGCTAGACACTTTCTCTCTTGTGGTTTTCACGTACATTACCAAAAAAATGATGGGTTTATACGGCTCCAAGCCAGGTGAGTAATGTTTCCTCTGAGGTCCCTGTATCCACATACTTCTTACTTATTTGTCATGTGTAAGTGGACAGGAGAGAGACCAGAAGACAGGAGGTCACTGGTTCAACCTGGTGGGCATAGCATGCTCAGTATCCCTTTCAATTTGGACAGGACAGTCTTTGTGGGTCTGAGAGTGCCTGGGGGTGACAGCAAGGGGATAGCAGCCACAAGCCCAGAGTCCCCCACCTGGAGCGGGGAGTCCTCACGTTGACTCAGGGCAGCAGGTGTCTGCTGCCTGCTGTCTTGACATTCTTCATAGTTTCACAGTGTCTCCTGACAGTGGCTTTTAGTTCCTCATCGAATTTCTAGAGAAACAACAGTAAAAATCCCAACACATACACACACACACACATACACACACACACACACACACACACACACAGGCTCAGTGACTCACACTAATTGCAGGAAGGCTATCTAAAAAGCTGCACATTGGGGCTACTGTTCAAAGAAATTCAGACTCACGCATTTTCATGTACACAGTCCTTAGTGATGACTAAGAAAGGGTTACCCACTAGCAGGCTCACTAGTGAATAGATAAAATTTGAGTCAATTACAGAAGTAGCTTTTGTTGAAGAGTCGCTAAGCCATGTTAACCTTCTTTTCCCTCCATTGCAATCTACACTGCAGCTGCATCCGCTTCACAAAAACAGTCTTCTAAAGAACTTGAACATGCTTTGTTCTTTGGAGAAGCACATTATTCATTCTCTCGCCTTCTCTCTGTCTCTGCCTTTCTCTCTCTCTCTCTCTCTCTCTCTCTCTCTCTCTCTCTCTCTCTCTCTCTCTCTCTCTCTCTCTCTCTCTCACTTTTTAAAGTATTTTTTAATGTTTTGTGTCAAGGTAAATTCAGCCTGATCCTGTTCCTAAAGATCACAATTTAGTGGGGAATTTTTACAGTTCATGTCTCCCTGTACTTAGGCACAACCCTTATCTCCTACGGTGCAGAATATCTAGTTTGTAGACAGTTCATTTTAAATTTCTTTTTAACCTCAGTATATTTTTCTCACTATCTGATTCATGCTAGCATGTGTGTGCTTGGCAAGCTGGGTTAACATGTGTTTAAATCTTTGTAAAATTGTGACAATAATGACTGTTGCTTTTAAATACCTTCTGAACCTCACCTGCTGGGGCTTCATATACATCATGTCTTATGTCCAACTTGCCCCCAAATAGGTCTTAAGGCTCAAAGAGGGTATAAGCCCTATTTACTCAGTACAAGAGTGTTTATCATTGTCAGGGCTATAATTTGTCCAAGTCTACACAACTCCTAAAAACTAAGAGTGCCCTCCCCCACAGAAGTTACAGACCTTCAAAAAAAGAAAACCCAGAAATGGCCAAGTAATTTCCCACGCTGAAGAGCAACATCTTTGGGATGCTGAGAGAGGCTGCTGCTGGGTAGGTGCTGCACCAACAGCACTGGGTGCAGAACTCCCTACTCTTCTCGGGCTGATCCATATGTTCCTTATCAATAAGTAATCTTTCCATAAACGCCTCCAGAGATATTAATCAAAACAAACTGGGGGCTAATTGCCATTCCCCAGCACAGAGCCACAGTGATGATTATTCTTTAATTCTCTCTACGTGCTGCCAGCCCAGGGAACGCTGCTCTGCTCTGTGACTCTGAGCTCAACCCACCAGCAGGCAGGGAAAGCAGCGGAATCAGACTTCTCTGGAAGTCTGGGTTCATTCAAATCACAGGCGTCTACGCCCTGACTGTGTGGTCCTCAGTAAACTGGGAACATGGAAATCAACCCAGTAGGGTGGTTGTGAGAGGCAGTATAATACAATGCATGGCAACCCTACTGTCAGGTTCCAAATGGTCCAAGCTCACTCATGGAGAGAAAAGGGTCAAGTACACAAAGGATACTTTCAAAATAAATTCAGCCTCTTCCTTCTGTTTCATGAAACACTGATGGAAGGCATAACCAAAAACAACTCCTACACACCACCTACTACCTGCTTCCCTCATATACTTCAACTATTTCCATGCCTCTCTCTGAAAATGCTGAACCTGGTGCTCTCATTCTCTCCCTCCTCCTGATCCTGCAGCCTGAAGGGCATCTCTTGGGAGGGTGGGGAAAGGGACTAAGTTAAATAGGTTAAACCAGAATCAAGCTATGGGAGTAGAAAGGCTGAGGATCCTCAAATGTGAGTATGACATACTCCATCCAGCCAATGCCCAGTCCACAGTGTATAATGGTATGACCACGGTCCAAGGTCAGCCGACTCCCTTCAGTGGTGGTCAGTGGAAACCTTGCACAGCTGGTCAGGGAAGATTCACCAAGGATGACACACCACATCCTACTGACCTGCTCTGGGTTCAGCCAGGCTCATCCTAGGTGGCCCCATCTATTCTTAAGTGCGGGCATCGTGTGTGTGTGTGTGTGTGTGTGTGTGTGTGTGTGTGTGTGTGTGTGTGTGTTGGACTGTTTACTAGCTCCTCACTTCTAATAGAGTTGTGTTCTGTGGATGCTAGCCTCTTTCTGATTCTTAGCGCTAGGATAACAGTCATGACCTGCATAAGTCAGGGATCCCAGAGCAAGACAAGTGAGTGAGATCATTTTCTCCACACTCATAGAAGTTGACACTCATCTCTGGATGCCACTATTTTCTGTGGATTGGAGGTAAAGAAGTGCAGAGAAGAATGGGAGATGTCTTCCACCAATATTTTCTGTTCCTCCCAAAGTCAATGAAACTTTGTTGGACTAGAGGACCACAGTCTCACACACTTGTTTCCAAATCCCATCTATTGCAGCAACTAAGTTTGAATAAAACCTTTAAAATTGTCTCTGCTTCCTATGATAGTCAGCATCTACTCTTTGTTAAGCATAATTCAATGCTAAGCCCTTCATATTTATTCTTCATTTCATGAAGGCAAAGAAACCTCTATAAGTTAAGTGTTTGTCTTCCCATTTCAAGAAAATTAAACTGAATCCCAGACAGGGTATGTAACTCACACAAGGTCACACAGCGGGGCTGGGGCAGAGGTGAGATTTTGCAGCACAGCCATTCAAAACCAGAGTCACGTCCCCTGTACTCTACCGTACCCTGCAACCCGCCAAAGAGCTACACTAGACAATTTGTAAGCTTCTGCTATGGTTATACACTTGGACAAGGAAACCTCTCTGAATCGTTCACACTACAAATTGACAAGGATGACACCAGGACAGGTGCACCCTGAGGTTCAACCCCCCGCCTTTCATTCCTCCTCCTTACTCACTTGTGGACAGGACTGAGGAGTGCTCACAGGGATACCAGGCTGTCACATATCACTGCACTCTGTCAGTCATCTCAGTGCAGGTTTATGCTTGGGAAGGGTGGTAGGGAGGGTAGCAAAGGTATGTGGTTCTGGTCAAAACAGCACTGTCCTTCCTCCAGGGAGTATGGAGTGACTGGTGAACAGACCCAGGACGGGGATCCATCCCAATCAGACAGCACCTGCCTCCCCAAAGTAAATACAATTATATTAAAGACAGAAATATTAGAGGCCCTGATAATGTAATCATAAAGTAATCACTTTGAATTAGGATAATGGCTGTGTCCAACTCCTTATTGCATTTATTTTGAATATCACATTCTTTCAACTCTCATTATTTTAATTATGTTCAATTACAGACATTTGCACATGCTTTATCATGGATATTAGTGAGGGGGAAAAGACTTCCCTGAGTTAAATGATGAACAGATATTCCCTATTATATTATACTTGCACCTCCTGAAAATTTGATTTAGCTACAGCCCAATGGGAGATTCCATGATAGGCACTGATTTAGAGTGAGCCCGAATTTTTTGTCATGATGTGGGGAACAGAAGTATGGAGACAGTCACTCAAGAAATCAAACTGGAGGTGGTAAAGGGCTATGGGGTAAAGAGAGCCAGAGCTTTGAGGCTTGGTTTTGGCTGTGTGGCCTCAGGAAAATCAAGCATCATCTCTGATACTGTCACTGCATTCCTAAAACTTGGAGGTATAAAGAAGTGCGAGAAGAAAGAATAGGAGATGTCTTCCCAGTCCCAAAGATATCCCATTTTGTAGGGTAATTGAGAAGATTATATCAAATGATGCCTAAAAATGCTTAGTTCAGTGTCAAGTACACAATAATAGTTCAGAACATTAGCTATACTTTGCAACAAATAAGGCTAAAGCAGTCAAACATCCATAGGCCAAAAAAAAAAAAAAAAGAAATCACACAAAACATTTTACCTTATATAAGAATTAACTTAAATGGATCACAAACTTAAGTGCAAAAACTATTTTTTAAAAATGTAGTTTAAAATCTTTGTGATCTAGGGCTAGGCAAAAAATATCGTAGATATGAAAACAAATGTCTATGGCCACACCACCCTGAATGCACCCGATCTCATCTGATCTTGGAAGCTTAGCAGGGTCAGGCCTGGTTGGTACTTGGATGGGAGAAAACAAAAGTATGACCCATAAAAGAAAAAATTATAAACTGGGCCTCATGAAAATTAAAGGCTTTTATTCTGCAAAATATCCCATCCCATGAAAGAGATGAGAATACAAGTTACAGACTAGAGGCACTATTTGCAAAGCACATGTCTAACAAAGGAATACTATCAGGGATAGATAAAGAGCTCTCAAAAATCAAGAGGAAAAAAGAAGCAAGACAACTAGAAAATGGGCAGAACACATGAACAGAAGACATTTCACCAAAGAAGACATGAGGATGGCAAATAAGAACATGAGACGATATTCAATGTCGTGAGCCATAAGGCAATGCAAATTAAAGCCACAATAAGAAATAGCCAGAACCTCTAAGAATATCAAGAAAATTTAAAATAGTATTAATCATGACAATACCAAATGCTGGTGAGGATGTGCAGAAACTGAGTCAATCATGCATTGCCAGTGGGGATGTGAAAAAACACAAGCACTCCAGAAAACAAGCTGGCGGTGTCGTGTACACCAAACGTGCAACTACCATATGATCCACAATTGCGCCCTTGGGCGTTTATTCCAGAGAGAGGAGGACTTTATGCTCATACACGAACATGAATGTTCACAGCAGCTCTACACATAACACCCCCAAACAGATGTCCTTCAACAGGTGAGTGTTTCGGCACACTGTGATACCAGCACCAGGGAATAAAAGGAGTGAACTACTCAGCAATAAAAAGAATAAACTATTGACACACACAACTTAGATAACTCTGCAGGGAATCAGGCTAAGTCAAAAGAAGCCAATTCTAAAAGTTGTGTACTCTACAGTTCCATTTACATGACATTTTTGAAGTGACAATATTTTAGAAATGGAGAACAGATTAGTGGTCGCTGGGGTTTTAGGGATGGAGTGGAGGTGAGAGGGAGGTGAATATGGTTACAGAAGAGATCATTAGGGTGCTAGAACTGCCCAGTATCATAAGATATACTATAGTTTTGCAAAATGCTGATCGTTGGAGAAAAGTGCCCAAAGTGTACATAGTGCCTCTCTCTAAATATATATTTATTAAAACTGCTTGTGAATCTACAACCATCTGAATAAACTTCAATTGAGAAATAAGGAGGGTCTTCTGATGGGGAAAAAAGGCCATTATTTCTATAAAAAAAGAATGTCTCTTGAATTATATACTGATGGACATTCATTTATTCTTATGTCTGCATGAAATAGTAGCACAGGCTGGTTTGACTTCCTTTCTTGTAAGTGGTAAGTGCTATCACTGGGCCATCCTG
Organism: Carollia perspicillata; assembly: GCA_004027735.1. Classification (NCBI taxonomy): domain Eukaryota; kingdom Metazoa; phylum Chordata; class Mammalia; order Chiroptera; family Phyllostomidae; genus Carollia; species Carollia perspicillata. The sequence continues at coordinate 86,399 of PVKM010000635.1, forward strand.
GTTTGAATTGCAGGGCATTTGGCCTTGTGAGTGTCCCCAGCAGGCTGCCAGGTGTTTCATCTTGCCCATTAAAACATCGCAGTGGCTGACTAGGCCTTGGATTCTTGCCTTTGGGGCCAGTTTGTGCTTATGTGCCAGGAATGTGCAGCTGCCTACAAGTTACAAATAGCTTCCCAACTGGCAAGGTAGAGGGAGTGCACTACTAGGAAAGTCCCAGGCAAGGCAGCTAACTCCACTTCCCCTGGGGGTCAGTGGAGCCGCCCTGTGCTCTGGCTTTGCAGCCAGGCTGCAAGGGTTTGTGTTTCAGCTGTCACTCCCAAGCCTGTGTGCCCTGAGCACATCATTTAACTCCTCTGTGCTGCATGTCCTCATCTGCAAGATGGAAATAAAATAGCAACTACCTTACAGGATTGTGGGGAAAATCACCTGAACTAACATAGGACAGGTGCTTATCCTGTGCTGAGATGATACAACAGTGTGTGGCATTATTGTCTCACAAGGTTGCCCCAAGGGTAAAGTAAGTGATGCGTGTGAATGAAGCCTTTAGCACAGCACCTGCTCTGGAGTGAATGCTCGGTGTGTGGTGGTTCACCATTATTAATGGCTGGATAATACCTTGAGAAATTAATGGATGCCTTCCTCTTCTCCCTGCAGTTTTCCTTTTTTCTTTCCCTCCACTTAAAAAGCTCATTGCTTCAAGGAAGGCAAGATTACTACAAATACTTCTTTATCTGTCTTTTGTCTCCAGAAATATAAGGCCCAGTATGGGGAGAGACAAAGTATTGTGGGAGCAGGAAAGAAATGGGGCTTCCATCCTCCTCTCCATGAGAAAGATGCTCCTGCCTTGGTGACTCTGGAGAAGGAGGAGGAAGAGGAGGAAAGAGGGGAAGAGACAGGGAGAGGGGGGAGGGGGAGAGAGAGAGAGAGAGGAAGAGGAAAAGGTGAAGGGGAGGAGAAGGAGGAGGAAGAGGAGGAGGTGGATGAGCCTGACCTGTTAGAAAACACTGTTCAGAACATCCATTTACTTCTGGAGGGGAAGAAACCATTTAATCCCATTGAATCATGAACCTTATGACCCCCTGGGGGTGGGGGAGCTCCCAAATAGGATGGAAGTTAAGGTTCCTTCAGCCCAGCAGAGAGTTCAGAGTGAGAAATGACACTGGTTCTAAGGAACAAAGAAGGTGCTCTCTGAGCACCAGAGGTGGAATGCATCCGTGCCCACAGCACTGGCATTCACCCGCCCTGAGCAGGAAGGCTCCCCTTCTTCCTACCCCATCACCCTCCTCTTTTTACTCAAAGGGCCCACAAGTCCATGTGAGTCCCCCAGCCCTCTCCCCTTTCCTTCATGTTCTCCTTGGGAGACGGATAAAGCACTGTTCAGCGACAACCCAGACTTTCCTGAGGACAAGCCCACCTCTAAGTAGATGTGCAGTAGCTGTCAGGGAACATTTCTTCTTCCCACCCACTAAGCTTTTAAAACGACTGAAGTGCCACCCTCCCTAATTACCCAATTCAGTGGTTCACACAATGGATCTGCCACTTTCTGAGGATTTCTGACATCCCTAATTCCCTGAGGCCTCTCAGCTCTGCCAGAGGCATCTGGGGTAATGGGGGTGGGGGCAGCCAGGAGGGTACAAGCAGTTAATTGGAGAGACAGGGATGCTGTGAGGATTGAAGTTGCACTCGCTCTGAAGTCACAACCAGAGACATTGGGGCTGGAATGGACCTTAGGGGTCATCTGTGGCAGGGGTCCCCAACTTCTGGGCCAAAGACCAGTACCAGTCCAGGCCTGTTAGGAACAAGGTAGAACAGCTGAAAGTGAGCTTGAATGTAATGTGCTTGAACCATCCTGAAAACATCCCCCCACCCCTGTGTCCGTGGAACAATTGTCTTCCACAAAACTGGTCCCTGGTGCCAAAAAGGTTTGGGACCACTGATATGCAACTCGCTCACCTAACAGAAAAGGAAACTGAGGCAGAAAGGGAGGTGATTAGAATTAGCCTGTCTGGGACTATAATCCAGGCATTCACTAATTCATCCATTCATTCATTCACTCTCTGTTCATTTAAAGAAAGCATTCATTTCCCAGACACTCTTACAACTTGGAAATATAATAGTGAGTACATATTCATGGTACTTGCAGCCTCACAGAGGGATAGGAAATAAACTGATGTTCTGATGGTAAATTGTATAAGGAGAAACACGTCAGGGAAAGGAACAAAGAGGAACAAGGGGTTGCTTATTACAAAAGATGGTCAGAAAAGTCCTCAATGGTGAGATGAGATTCAAGCAGAGCTCATGTGAAGAAAATGGATAGCATTCTGGGCACAAGAAGGAATTTTTTCCTTAATCGTGTGCAAAGACCCTGAGGTAGGAACATACTAGTGTACTTGGAAACAACTTGGGGGGCAGTGTAGCTTGAGCCCAGTGTGCTGAGGAGAAGGGAGTAGCACAAGACCAGGTTAGAGGGGGTAACGGGGTTGGATGGTGGGGAAGCCTACAGACCATGGAAAGGCCCCTGGGTTTTATGTTCCATGCGATGAAAACCAAAGGGATTAAATCTGAGGTGTTTTGTACCTGGCATTTCATTGATCTGCATTCAGATACCTTGGATAACAAAAAAATCCTTTTAGATGAGAGTTTCTCATCCTTAGCCCTACTGACACGTGGGGCTGGATGATTTCTTGCATGTATGGCAGGGATGGGGTGGGGGCGCTTTTCTGTGCATTGTGAGATGTCAGCAGCCTCCCTGGTCTCTACCCACTAGACCCCAGTAGCAGCCCGCCAACTGTGACAACCAAAAATATCTTCACACGCTGTCACATGTCCCTTGAGAACCAAGGGACATTTGCACTGTTGAGAACCACAATTTTAGAACAACACATGACTTTCAGAGGGAAGAAGCAATCCTATATTTTCTAACTGCATTGTGATTTGGGGCAGGTTTTGGGTTTTTGCTCCCCCAAACACAGACCCAGATCTACAGAACCAGTCTATACAGAGCACAGTGCCCCAGAATCTGTGCGGGGTGCAGCTGTCCAGTGTAAGTTCCAAGGATGTAAAGTTCTCCTATCCCATTTTCCCCTGCGGTGCTTCCACATGGTGGCTGCACCTGTACTACCATTTTGGCATGTATTTCCTCAAACTGGCCCATTCATTTTACTGAAATATTAATTCTAAAACAGGAAACCAGATCAGGAGTTCTCAAATTGAGATCAAAGGCGCAGGAGCCACTGGGTATCCTGAGAACTTGCATGCAAACCAGGGTAGGGTCTGATTCACAAGCACTCCCAATGAGCTCCCAGGAATGCTGCTGGCTTGCACACAGCACTCTGACTCCTGCAACTCATATCACTTCCAGAAATGGAAACTCTCCTTGTCAAACATAGAAAGCAGTTATAAAAATCAAGGACAGAGCCATGTTAAATTGCAGGGAGATGCTGTTGCCTGCCAAAGCTCTGAGTCTGAGACCTGTCCCCTCTGGTGCTAACAGGGGACATTAGCAAAGACTAAAGAGGCATTAAAGACACATATGAGTATCCTACTGCTATTCCCTCCTTGGGGCCACCAGAAGAACCCAAAAGGAATGAAACTTTCTCATTATATTATTTGATGTTATTCAATGACTGGTCTGTGTATCATCAAAACTTATCCTCAATACCTTCTTAAAATGCCTTGCAGACCCTCACATTCTGAGAAATGCTGATCCAGTCCAGTTCTGTCCATTAAAGAGCTAATGACTATTGGGGCATCACTGCTCATTGCTCCATGAGGAGCTGATGGAAACTGGAACCAGTTCCAGGGTCTCCTATCTGTCACTCTAATACCAGAGTGGGTACTGCTGCCTTCAGGGTCCTGAGACACCCTGAGTCTTCCCTCCCCATCAAAACCGTCTGCATTTCCAGCCCATTATCACACTAGGGCCAGGTTCCTCTAACTGGGAAGTTGTTATCCTCCATACCAGTCCTGCAAAACCCCACTCCTCTGCCAGCAGTGGCCTGGTCGCAGATCCTACTGGAGGGAAGAAGTCAATTTTGATGCTGAAATGGCAACCACTTAGCCTGGGAAGATACAAACATTGGTAGGAGGTATTAAAGCATTTTAACACTTTACCTTTGTGTCTGAAGCTAAATAAACAGAATTGTTGATGACGGCTGAAAATGTAACTTCCTGCCTTTCAGAGAAGAAAGAAGTCATAGTTCCTAGAGAGAGAGATGTGGATGGGATTGACTGGACACTTTCCAGGAGTCCCTTGGTCAAATGCCCCATGATAGTCAGGGTTCAAGTCCCAGTTCCATCCACCACTGACACCTGCATCTGTGACCACAGGGCACAATGTAACCTCCCTGCACCTTAATTTCACCGTGAAAGTTACCTGAAAGAATGTGGGAATTAAATGGGACAATACGTATAAACCCTGTCATACAGTAAATGCTCAGTTAACCAGTTATTATGGTGTTAGCCTCTCCAGGTCACTAGCAACACTGAATGAATGCTTTCTCCCTTGGAATAAAAAGAAATAACCCAATAACAAATGTTGACTGTTGCTGTCAAGAGTGCTATATCAAAATCTGATGGTGGCCTGGCCATATTCACCTCTCTTGACTGTTGGTCCTGCTGGACCTTCTGTATCTTTGCTGTGAGGCTTTTTCCTAACTTTCCTTGCAGCTCAGAATGGACAGCTGAGCCTCTTTCGGAAACGGCAGCTGGTTTTCTTCTCTCCCTTGGTGTTCTCCCTTCTCATAATAAGGAGCAGCTTTGCAGTTGTTCCCAGAAGCTGGAGGCTGTTTCCAGGGCCAAAGGTGAGCTGACAGTCACCTGGTCGCCATGGAAACTGAAGCATTGTCATGCTCTCTCCAGAGTGACTTGGCAGAGCCTTGAGTACCTGTCTCTCCTTTTTAAAGTAATCTCCCCACACACATTTCCCTGGAGGAGCATTACCAGCGATCACAGGGACCAGGCTCTCATGCTGACCACCGAGGGCAGGAAGGGGTCTCTGTGGAGGCATCTGCGTGGTGGGCTGGCCTGTGAAAACCACAGATGCCTCAGCATTCTCCCGAGATACAGACTTTCTCTGGAGAATGAGGGCCTGCAGAGGGGCAGTCCAGCGGGACCAGACTCCAGCTTATGAGGTTGCCTGAAACACTTGTTGCCATTCAGATTCCTGCACTCTGACACGAGAGACTCTGGTTCACAGGTCTGAGGTGGCCAACAGGAAGGAGTCTGTACTCCTGACCGTCCCCTTCCCAGGTGTGCTGATAGAGGTGATGGCAGGTGGCGCTTGTATAGGAGGAAGTACAGGTGTAGGAGGAAGAAGTGAAGAAGCTGAGCTTCAGCAGCCTTTAGTTTGGGCCCCATTCTGCATTTAATTTGCTTGATTGTGTCGACCAAGACCTCACTGGCCTTAATAATAGAACTGGGTCACATTCGAATTTCCCAGTGGTATTCAAGTGACATCATTCACCCTACTCTTAAAAAACTTGGTTCCAAAGCCAAATCATTTGGAGAGCAATGTTTACTCTATCCCTCTCTAGGAAACATACAAATTGTTCAGCATATTAAAGGCTCTGCTAAGTCCTGCAGTGAGAAAGGCTACCTGAGTTTTTTCAACCGAATCTTTTTCTAATTCATGTGCCCGAAGAACTCTTTTACATTCTTTTATACTCTTTTATACTACTTGTTAGTAAGTACCTCTTAGGGTATCTAATTTGTTAAATGGAAGGCTAGACAATCGTAACAAAAAATAGTTAATTTTAACTGAGTTATTATTATGTGTCAAGTGTTTGACATACGACTCACTGAATCATATAACTTCTCTGCCCGAAGCCACACAACTAGAAAGTTGCAGAACCTGAACCCCGACCAGGGCATTCTGACATGGACCTTAAATTATGTTAGGAGCTGCTCAAACACTGGCAAGAACAACAACGGTGACACTGAAGCTTCTACTCTGTCACTGATCACAGATAAACCAGCCTTCGGGACTCGGGAAACACGAGCAGACATTAGTTCGGGAAGAACAAACTTAGCAGAGCATGTGAAAACAGATTGCAAAGGGGAAAATCTGGACCCTGAAGTTTCAAGTGCCAAGCCTGAAACTGCAAAACAAAGCCCCAACTTTGGAACTATCAGCACACTAGGTTTTTCCCTTCCCTATCACATTAGCTTTTGAGTAATGGAGCGGCCAGGCACCCAGCTCCGTGATGTATTACATTAATGCATTATCAGAACCAGCTGTTGCTCTAATGATATGGAAGAAGGATGAAGGGCTTTGGTGATGTATCGTCCCAAAGTACCACGATGGAGGAACAAAGCAGATCCCGTGCAGGATAGCAGTGCAGTTAGGAAGTCGAGATTGATTTATCAGGGGCGTCCCAAGCCAGCATCAGGAAAGAGGAGTCGGCTAGGCCGTTGGAATTTATCAGCATAATAATGTGCCATGATTTATTAAGTCCTAAACAGCAAAGGCATCAAAGGCATTTTTTTTGTTGTTGTTTTGGCTGAACTTATTAAAGGAGGAAAGAGAACTTTTTTGTGGTTTCGGATTTTACTTTTAAATGATAGAAGTTCCTCTCTACAAACACATGTGAAGGATGAAGTCTTCATGTAAAGATAAGAGGTGGACTAAGGCAAATCACCTTTAAAGAGGTACCTTTCTCCCCACGAACAAAAGGCCTTACCAAGTTACTCCTGACACCTACCAATGCCTACCCTTATTCTTTGCAGTCACCACTGAATCAGGGACAAGTGAAATTGTTGATAACTCATTGGAATTTAGCTAGCATATCAGAGGAAGATGCACAGCCATGAGGACAAAACGATGGAGTGTTTATGCTAGCCACTCAGCGAAGCTCTTCATATCCACTATCTTTCTCTCATCTGCCTTATAACTGTGAGGTAGGCAGGTGCTAGTCTCATCCCCATTTTAAAAGTGAGGAAATTAGGCACTAGCAAGTTAAACTCCTTCAATCCAAGGTTTCATAATTAGCAGCTGAGCTGATGATTAAACTACAAGTCCTCATGACCTCAGAGTCTATGCTCTTTATTCACTTGTCAAGCTATTCAGTAATTTTTACTTAGCCCTACTAAGTACAAGGAGATGCAGTGATGAGACTGGAAATGCCCTGTGTGCATGGAACATGATTCTAGGGGGAACTCTGGCTTTAATACTTGAAGTAATTTATCCAATGACCTCAGAGCTATTGTATTAGCAGCAGAGTCTAACTTATAATGCTATTTAAGTTCAGTGCTTTCTATAAAACACAATGATTCTATACCATAATAAACTTAGCATCTAATAAACCTAGAATGACAGAAAAACTGGTACCAGAGGAAAAAGACTGAGTCACATTTTTTCATCCTTGAAACCTCTAAGATTGGGGTCCCAAGCCAAACACTTCCTGTTTCTCCACCCTCATGTCTCTTTGTAAGAATCTCAAGGCTACCTGTTGCTGAGGACAACTTCCCAACGTGATGTCATCTCCTCTCACATGATGAGGCCTACTGTCTGATCCTTAAGTACCTTGGCTCTGAATCAATTCAGTTATGTCCTGAGATCTATATCCTAGTGATTTTTTATGTGAATTACTTGAGGAAAGTATGCCTGATTCACTGCTAGATTCCCACAGCCAGCACTGTGTCTAGCACATAGTAGGCCCCCAATAAATGTGTTGACTTGTAGACAGCCAGACAATGGAATAAAGAGAATCAATACATAAAATGGAAAGGCACATGGTCATGACATCTCACACAGCAAATCTCCCTTGGTGTAGACACATAGCAAGCCAGGATAAATGTGTCTCCTTGCCAGATGAGATGGTTCTGGAAAAAAAAACCATCTGGGCATACAAAAATCTGGATAAGTGGTTTAGGGCACATTAAAAGCATATACTTGATAACAGTGACTACTTGCATATTATGGTCCAACAAATTCAAAGAGAGAATGAAAAGTGCGTATGTGGCAATGTGAATGCTGACTGCAGGCATGTCTTGCTGCTGCAATAAAAATGTGGCTAACGAGTTGAGGACATCAAGTTTTGCTGTCATTATTGTCATGTCAGTCAATCTGGTAGGGTCCTTTCTCTAAAACAAGGAAATCATTAACACCATGATTGTAAACACATGAGCCAGATTCTAATCTTGCTCTAGCTCTTATTATAATCTTATAGGTGCTCATTTGACTTGGTTGGTCTCAGGTCTGTCTTCTGTACAGACTGTAAAATTACTCAAGAACAAGGTTTCTATTTTATACCTGAGCACCTGAGCAGCTCACTGGTCAAGGCTAGCATTATGATTAGCGTGCATATGTGTCAAGGTTAAAACCAAGAATGTTCATCATTCACAGCAGCAATATAACATGACAATTAAGAGAGCAGTCTGCCCTGGTTTTAATCCCCGAGGAGTGGCCATGAACAGGCGGCCACTTACCCCACAGTGTTTCAGTTTCCCTATCAAAAACCTGTCATTAACATTATTTGGAATTCTGGAAATATGGTGGCAGTAGGAGAAGCATAGATTCTGATGCTTCCAAAATCTCTACATTAAAAATAGATGGAGCATTGAATTAATAAAAGTAAAACAAACGTTTTTAACAAGTAATAAAGTGGCTATGTGAATGTCAATATACAGGGGGGGCATGGGGTACGGACAAACCATTGACATCCCCAGCAGTTGTGTGCTACCAGCATCTATGAGGGAGGAAGCAGAAGGAAAACAACAGGTCAGGTGACAAGCCATGTGACAAACTTGACAAAGAAGAACCCCAATGTGACCAGCAGGCAGTCCCTGGAATGTGTGAAGTGTCAACTTGAGAACAGTAACTGAAACTAGTGAGGGTGTTTCCTAGACCAACAGTGGGTGGTGCAATGCATCCCCAGTAAAATATGAAGGGGCAGAGTCAATCTAGTGCTTTCTAGTCCCTGCAAATACCCAAAAGTGACCACTCTGGGCTGTTTCTAGGACTGTCCCACACAGGCAAGACACTGCTGGAAGTGAGCCCAGGAAGGACAGTAGAGATGGAGGATAAAGAAAGTCCAGATAAAAGTGAGGGAGGGGAAAACATGGACATGATAGGGAGCAAGCCACAGTTTTTTTTAACTACAAGGAGGAAAAGAAACAGCAGAAGAGGTTAGAAGAAAACAGGTTTTCTAACCTGTGAAGTTAGAAAAACCACCTGAAAAAGATTCTTTCTAAAGTTTCATGAAATATAATCTTACATGTAAATGAGCAACTGAAGCCCTGACCCGTGTGGCTCAGTAGATTGCAGTGTCATCCTGCAAAATAAAGGTCACTGGTTAGATTCCCAGGCAGGGCACATGCCTGGGTTGTGGCCAGGTCCCTGGTTGGGACATGTGTGAGAGGCAACCAATCAGTGTCTCTCCCTCACAGCAATGTTTCTCTCCCCTCCTCGATTTCACCCCCTTTCCCTCTTTTTAAAAAACAAATAAATAAAATCTTTCAAAAATGAGCAGAAAAGAATCATAGTCATATTGCATACAAATTTATTGAAAGAAAAAATGATAAGTTAAGGAGCAGAATACAAACCTTAAAGGTAACAAAGCATTTGAGATATTGTCAAAATTAAGATCAACATTATGACATCCTATTTCAAAACATGCCCAAAGGCATTAAGGAAGTGATATAAGATATGTAAGACAACATAAATCAACATGAGAAAAGTTTAGAAATAAGATGACAGAATTCAAGAATTGTAAGTAAAAGAAAAAATTATTTTAGCAATAAAGAGTAAGCTAGGAAAAAAAATACGTGTCAGCAAATAAACATAAAAATAATGCCTTGGGAGAAAAAAAGAAAAAAATGTAAAACAGTACACACACAATGAATTTTACTGTGTGTAAATAAAGCTGCTAAAAAGAGAGATAAAGGATAAAAAGAAGAAAAGTATTCAAGAGAAAATGACAGATGCCCTGGACAGGTAGTACAGTTGGTTAGAGCATTGTCCCAATACGCCAAGGTTGCAGGTTTGATCCCAGGTCTTGGCACATATAAGACTTAACTAATGAATGCATACATAAATGGAATAACAAATCTGTCTTCCCCCTCCTCCTGCCCTTCTCTTTCTCTTTAAAATCAATAAGTAAAAATAAAAAGCAAGAAAAAATGACAGATGTTAAACATAAGCAAAGGAGACCCAAAATATGGACAATAGAGCCCTGGAAAAAGAAAAATAATCAAAAGAACAAAACTAAAAATTCTATTTCAAGAAAGCATTTTTAAAATTTAAAAGTTATGAAGTCACACATTAAAAGGGTAAATGATGTACATGAAAATATTGTCTAGATAGCCAATATCAAGAAATATTTGAATAAAATTACTAGACTTTAAATTAAAAGAAAAATAATTCTTTAGGCACCTATAAAGAACACATGATTTCTAAGAAAAAAATTAGACTATTTTCACACTGTTTGATGAAAGCACTTTAGATCAGAAGACATAGGGCAATAATACTTAAGATACAGAAAGGACAAGAATGCCAGCCAAGAAGTGCATATCAACACCAGTGACCTTCACATAGAAAGGGTACAGGCAGACTGTAAGGAACGTGCAATACTGGGGGGATATAATCCTCCCAAAGGAATCCACTGGGGAGTGAGCTTCAGATAATCAAAACCGCCAGACAGATATTGACAGAAGGACTAGTGGCGAGCATTAATTATACAGTAGCTTGTAGAACTAAGACTAAACTAGGGTTAAAAGGGCGATGTTGTCATACAGTGTCAGATCCAACACTGTGTGATCTGACAATTTAGATATATAGCAAAACCATAAAGAAGAGGAACAATAGAGAGAATGCACAAAGACACTTTTAAAAACCCTGTTTTCAAATACCAGAACTGATGGTGGTAACGGCAGTGCTTTGACCCTGAGACTATAGTGTGTGTGCTGTGGGGCAGAGTCAGTGGATACAACACTGGGTCCTTCATGATGGGATTCCTGGTGTGGAAGGAGGGGGAGACGGGTAACAGAGAGGAGACTGTAAAATCCCTTTGTATAGAATTTGAATCACAAGTACTGGTATGAAGGAACCTGTAAGGCAGTTTATCCTTTCAACTTCAAGTTTTGTGTGTTTCTTGCTTTATTCACTGTGAAGACCCAGAAACAATGAATAACCCAACATTAACCATTCCTAGCACTTAGATTATGGTCTTGCAATACCATTCCTCACTAAAGGAAACAAGGACTTCTTGGAGAAATGACTGATGCCAATAGTGGGTTAAGAAACATACTCATGTGAACCCTGACTGGTGTGGCTCAGTTAGCTGGGCATCATCCTGCAAGGCACACATTCACCTTTTGCATCCTCAGTCAGGGCACGAACTGGCAAGTTTGGTCTCGGTTCAGGAGGGCACAAGAGACAGCTGATCGATGTTTCTCTCCCTTTCTTTCTCCCTCCCTTCCCCTCTCTCTAAACATGAATACATAAAGTCTTTTTAAAAAAAGAAATATATACCTATAATGAGCCTGGAACACCTTGTCCCTCAGAAAGGAAGCTATCAAGGACTACTATGGTCCTATCAAAAGGATTCAAAAGCCAAGCCAATTTTATATGATGTATACATTTTCTAGAGAAATATTAATAGAATGGGCTGTGCTTATTTTCATGAGCTGTTAAATAACAACAGTTTTAAGACCTCTGGTTAGTGCAGGGGCAGGCATGCTTTTTGTGCGAAAGGCCAAATGGTACCTATTTTGGCTTTGTGGGCCAGGCAGCCTCTGGCACAACTCCTCGTGTGGTCATGGTATGAGAATGCCATAGACAACGTATACATGAGTGGGCGTACCTGTGTTCCCGCCCAACTTAATTCACAAAAACAGGGGGCAGCTGGATCTGGATAAGGGCTATACTTTGCCGACTCCTGATTTAGTGCAAGAGAAACAATTAACCAAGTCATTTCAGTCAATATTAGAATGGACAAAATGAATGTCCAGTGATTGAGTCAGAACTTTGACTGTTTTTGGAGAGGAGATAGTAGCGGTTGAGTGGACACATGGACTGGGCTTCCAGGGGGGCTGATTATGCTCTCTTTCCTGGTCTGGTGGTAGTTTTATTGGTGTATTCACTTGTGAAAATCCACTGAGCTATCCATGTACAATACATGCATTTTTCTCATATATTAAACATCATTAAAATATAGCAAATTTCAAAAAACTGTCAAATGTGAACTTATATATGCTGCAATTAATGACACATAATGCAATTATAAATGAATAAAATACCATTCTTTCATATTAACACTTTCTAAATTGAGGACTAGAGTGGAGGCAATTACCTTCCAAGCATTAGAAGACCAAACTGAGCTTGGATTTCTGGCTGGAGTCCCAAAGATAAATTCTAAGTTAAAGGAATTTCTTTCTCTCCGGGGAACATACTCACCATTATCGTTGTCTATAAAATCCCTAATTTCTCATGTTTTAGGGCCTAGATTACTGAGAGAGAAATGATACAATTCCTAATCTAGAAGTTGGGAACAGGACATGCGTACTTTCATCACTTACAATTACTGTCAATACCAGTGGTCACCTATTCTCTGTTACCCACTGTTCTGAGTGCTTTATACATAGTGATGAATGAATGAACGAACAAACCAACGAACGATGTGGGATTTGAAAGGGTATCAAAGGAACCATGGGATTTAGACCAGTGATAAAAAAGGGGGGTGAAGACATCTAGTCAGAGGGAAGATAGGAGGTAGGGATACACATGCCACATAAAGGCAAAGTGAATAGGCAGTTTGGTAGAAAATGAAATTTAGATTTACTCTTATAGACAAAGAGGCTCTAAGGAAGACTTTGG
>PVKM010000636.1:0-99163 GCA_004027735.1 Carollia perspicillata
AAAGAAGTTGGACCCAAGGAGGAACACACCAAGGCACATCATAATTACATTAGCCAAGATTAAAATGAAGGAGAGAATTCTAGAAGCAGCAAGAGATAAGGGGACAGTTACCTACAAAGGAGTTCCCATCAGACTGTCAGCTGATTTCTCAAAAGAGACCTTACAGGCAAGAAGGGGCTGGAAAGAAGTATTCCAAGTCGTGAAAGGCAAGGACCTACATCCAAGATTGCTCTATCCAGCAAAGCTTTCATTTAGAATGGAAGGGCAGATGAAGCGCTTCTCAGATAAGGTCAAGTTCAAGGAGTTCATCATCACCAAGCCCTTATTCTATGAAATGCTAGAGGGACTTATCTAAGAAAAAGAAGATAAAAAACAGGAACAAAGAAAGGACAGCAAACTCACAGTTATTAACATCCACACCAAAAACAAAAGCAGACCAAGTGGACACCTAAATCAGGAGGGGAGCCACAGAAATGGAGATCATGTAGAAGGTTAGCAACAGGGGAGCGGGAGGAGGAGTGGGGGGAGAAGGTACAGAGAATAAGTAGTAGAAGGCGGGGAGAAAATAGGGAGAGGGCAAGAGTAGTGTGGGAAATGTAGAAGCTAAAGAACTTATGACACATGGACATGAACTAAAGGGAGTGAGTGGGGGTGGGAGAGGGCATGCAGGTTGGAGGGGAATGAAGGGAGGAAATGGAACAACTGTAATGGCATAATCAATAAAATATATTAAAAAAAAATAAAGTAGTATAATTTCAGCAATAGCTCTGGACTAGAAATTTGGGGATCTGAGTTGTAGTTGAAATTCAGTTCTACTTGGCTAAATGATATCTGTCAAATCACTACTTTTCTAGGCCAGTTGTTTAATAAAATTAGTCTTAGTGACATTCAAGACACCTTTAATTCTGTTGGTCTGACAGTAATAAAGCAAACTAGAATTGAGAGTTAAAAAAGAGAAAAGCTCTTCTTTATGGCTTAATTCTGAAAGCTAATACAGTGCTTGTGAATTCTATCTCTGAGAGATGAATGCCAGTTTTTAAAAGTTACACATCATGTTAAAACCAATCAAAGCTTAGTTTAGGATATAAACAAACACAAATACTTAAATATTTAGAATCATCTGTGTTCTAAGATACGATATAGCTGGGTATGTCAAATCTGGGTGTTTTTTTAAAAACCTGTATGTTCTATCTTTTTGCAAAACCTCCATTGTAGCTGCAGTTTTTCATTAGCATATTGATCACACTAATTTTTCACCTTCAATCTCTCACTGTAAAAATGCTTAAGTAATATTTTCTTAAACTTCTGGGCTCTTTCCTCAGCTATTGTGTAGAACTTTGTGTAATTGCTGATCGAATGACTTGGGCTGGTTTGATGTGATACTGTACACTCTAGGGAACTTTTCTGTCATACCATGGAATTAGCAACTTTTAAGCTAATGTGAATGACCATCCTCACTGATTATGTTCAAACTGTTATTGTCCTTAAGAAATCAAGATGAAAAGAAAGTAAGCAGCATTCTTGTGCTTCTTTCTCTCTTGTGATGTTCCGTTATTTTTTCTGAAACATTCTGCCCCTTTTTTCTCTACCATTAGTCAGATATTTCTAATGTATCAGGCTCTCTGTCTACCTGTACAAAAAGCAACCCTGCTGTCATCCTAGTTCAAAAGCATGAAAGGTTTTATGAAAAATCAGTAATATACAATGGGGGATTTAATGTTGGAAAAACTTTAAAGGACAGCACAGTTTCAGCACAAATACAATTTAAATCAGTTTCTTAAGGAGTCTAAATCTATAATGTATGAGACTCAGTTCAGAAATAAATTCTGTATATTTCTTAACATAAAATATGTTAGCTTATCTTCAAAGAATGTCCATAGTAAACTAATAAGCATAGTAATCTATATTTCAGGATGATTTTCAATAATGAAAGCTTACAAATTTTTCTCTCATTCATAAAATTAATGCTTCACTCCTGAATAATTTAGTTATTTATTATTTTTTAAAAATATACTTCTAGTTAAGTAAAAAAACTTGATAGTTTGCAAAACAACATAAAATGAAGGTGTTATTGTTTCTAGGTCATTACCTTTTACTAAACAGATAATTTGGTTTCCGAGTACATTTTTATTGGGCATGTTAACTTTGCAAATTTTGAAATAACAAGTAGTTGCTGTGACATATAGATGACACTATTAATAAAGCAGTCATTGTCACCTTAAAAATTAGGGAATTAACTTGAGCTGTATACCATCAAAGATTTAAATGTACAAACATATCAAAGAGAACCAGAATCCCCATGAGGCTTAAATTAGGAGTCAGGACAAGACACCTGGCTTTTAATCCGTTCAGTTTCCTGTATGTTCCTGGACAATCCACTTAAATTATTCTCTAAAGTTCAGCTTTGTTACTTGTAAAATTACATTATTGAATTAAATGTCTAAGGTTTTTCTTAGTCCAGGAGAAATTAGAAGCAAGCTTCCCATTGTCCTCTCCCAGCAGTCTTACACACAGCGCTTATTCTCCTAGCAATAATATGTGACAATACCTGTAAAGTATTGCCAATAAGGAGCACTTACCTGAGACTTGGTGTCCAGGGTTTTTATTGGGGATCAGTCATATGGGCATGAAGTGCCTTCATGGCTCATTTTAGTTATTCAGTCTACAGCCTCTTCAAAGGTCAGACTGATAACTACATGGTCCAGAGCCTCCACCATAAATCACATTGTTAGCATAGACTTTGGTGTGACCCAAAGCTCTTGGCAAACAAAAAGACTCTCAGGCAGGGTGTTTTAAGGTCTTACAAATTATCATCCATGAGCCAGGAAAGGGCTAGATCTTTCTTTGGAATGTATAGGGTTTTGGCAGCTCAGGCCTGCTGAGTTAATCTTTCACAGCATACCTTGTTTCAGCGAAGTAATCCTTTAGTACCTTCTTGAGAAAGGTGCTTGATAAGCAATTTTTGAGGGTATTGTTTCTGTCTGAAATATTTTAATTGTGTCATACTTGATTGATAGTTTAGGCAGCAATTCTAGGTTGAAGATAATTTTTCCTGACAACTTTTTAAGGTGTTGCTCCTCTTCCAGTGTTGTTAAGTTTGAAAGCCATACTGATTCTTGATCCTTTATATGTGACTTGTTTTCCTCCCTTACTGAAAGCTGTTAGATTTTTCTTTGACCTCATGTTCTGAAATGATGTGTTTTCATATGGGTCTGTTTTCTATCCATTTTACAGGGCATTGAACAGGCCCTTTCAATTTAGTCACATGTATCCTTTAGTTTGGGGAAATATTCTTAATTTTTTTATTGATCTTTCTCTCCTCCTTTGTTTTTGTCCTCCCTTTCTGGAACTCCTAACATTTGAGTATTGGACCTACAGAGCAGATCCTTTTCTTATCACTTCTCTCCTATTTTGCATGTCTTTTTGCTAAACTTTTTTGAAATTTTCCCAAATTCTGGCCCTTCTCTCCACTTTTTTATTTCTGCTAGCATGTTTCACTTCTGTTAGCTCTTTCTTATTCTCTGAATTTTTTTATTAATAGCATCTTGATTTTGTTTCATGAGTGAAGTATATTATCTCTGACTCTAATGAGGATAGGGTTTTGCTTGTTGAGGTTTTTTGTATAGACACAGACTAGGGCAAGAGATTTAGGGATTTAACTGGTCTTAAACAGCTTTTATCTACTCCTGTTTTAGCCACCTCCTCCTCTTGCTTTGAATGATAATTGGTTCCTATACCTTTTAAATATTCTGAAACATATCAGGTTGACTCTCAACCCTCCTCATGACTGGCTTGGGATTCATCTTTCTTGGATAATCATGCACTGTGTTGGGATACCCAGGACTACCCTTAGCCTTGATGACTTGCTAGAAGGACTCACAATTTTTACACTCATGGTTGAAGTTTATTACAATGAAAGGATAGAGTGAAATCAAAAGAGGAAAAAGAGAAAAGTGTTAGGTCCAGAGGAAACCAGGAATCAGCTTCCAAGAGTCCTCTCCCAGTGGAATCACAGGATATGCGTAATTTCTTCTGTAACGAGTTGTGGCAATATACATGAAATGTTATTTACCAGGGAAGCTCATTGGAAGCAGTGCCAAAGTTTTTACTGGGGTTTAGTCATGTAAGCACTCTCTGCCTAATACATACCAAAATTCCAAACTCCCAGAAAGAAAGCAGATGTTGAGTATAAACCATATTGTTTGCATGAACAGTTTAGGCACAGTGAAGCACCCTTATCATTTAGGGAGAAGTGGGAATCCTCCCAAAATCCAAGTTCCCTAATGCCAGCCAAGGACCAACCTTACCAGCAGGCTATTCTAAGGATAGCAGTCTCAGGCCTACTATGATGCAGGCTTTTCTGCACACACATCAGTCTGCTTTCTGGCTTCCAGCATTTTGTTGTTATATCCTTTCCCACTTATTCAAACATACAGTCTTATTCCTTTTAGGAAAATCCCTTTCATATTGCTTTAGTGGAGTTTCAGCTGAGAACAAAATTAGATATGTAAAAATCACTTTTAAGCAACTCAAAAGAAAACAACTAAGCAGAGAGAAGAAACTTTTTTTAAAAAAGCATTTGTATTCCAAGAGGGAGAGACAAAAAAAATATTGTGTCCTAGAAAAAAGAAATGGCTGCTGTAAAGAAAATGTACATGTATTTAGAAGATTTAAAAGGAGCTTTTAAAAATGCTTGTATGATAGGCATTGAAAGAGAACATCGGAGAAAAGTCTGGCTCTTTAATTTATAGTTAAAGTAGCTAAAAGCCTCATTGCTTTATGCAAGCAGTAGCAATGGTAAGCTTGGGAGTGGTGGACTACTCTCCATAGCAATTTAAGCAAGTGAGATGGAAACTGGATAACTGCTTCTGTAAAGCAATCCACATAGCTGGGTATATATACCTGTCTATTCACCATGGAGAAGAGATTATGTTCACCATAATTTATTTTTGTATCAATATTGAATTTTATATAGATATGTTCTCCAATTAAGTTTATGTTTAAATTTTTTTAAAGCGAGAAATCAACTAGACAACCAGAAATTCTATAGAAAAGTACCAGTTTTGATAAGTATTCTATTACCTACCATCTTCAGGCAACATGGGTCTACATGCCATGGGGGACAACAAATTTTACACAGCTCTTCAAAGATTTGAGGTAATTCTTCCTCAAATCTTTTGATACTTGTATTAATTAAACTTACATTAGGTAACATTTACAAAAAAAAGTTTATTTGTCATATTCTTCTCTTTGAGGAACTAAATAGGGAGACAAAATATGGAAGCCTGCACTTTTTAATGGAAAATCATTTCAGATTACATATAAATAGGTTCAAATTTTAAAATAAAATATTCTAGTGATAAACAGTATTTTCAATCTTAATTAATTCAACAATTTTAAGTATTTTTTAAATTATGGGATGCTAGTTTGCACATGAGGTAAAGGTAGATTACTAGGGGTGACCCCCAAAAAACCAGAATTACCTTCTGGAGGGCAGGCCCTTGTAGTACAGGTTTCCCCCACTAGGTGGGTATTCTAAGAACACATCTGTATCTGTACCAGCTGGTATTGTTGTGAGAGGCTGCATTCAGCTTCAGTGAATTCTTTTTGAAGATTCTTTCAACACATTTTCTCATTTCATGATTAGTATTTACAAACACACCTGCCAACACCACTCTGAGTGTTCAGCAGTTTTTGACTAATAATGGCATGACCTCATGCTCCCCCCATTTCAACTGATCTCACCCTGAGCAACTTTTTTGTTTGTTTTCTCGGATGAACAAAGTCCTCAAAGGGAAATGTTTTGCTAATGTGTAAGATGTGAAACCAAAAGCAGCAGAAGCACTAAATGGTATCCAAATTGATGAGCTGAAAAACTGTTCTGAAAAGTGGAAAACAAGTTTTGATAGGTGTATTGCATCCAATAGAAAGTTCTTTGAAGGTGACTGAAGTTTAGACATGTAGTGATAAATACACCTTTTTTTATAAATAAATTCTGGGTTTTTTGGGTCCCCTCATATATGATGAAAAACATTTGGTATCCATCAACCCACATAATTTTTCATACTTTTATAATAATAACATTTCTATAAATGGCCCATTTATTCAGTTTTTCTGGTATTAAGAAAGACTTGGGAAGATAAGGCCCCTGTGATATAAATTTACATCAGAAAAGTCATTTAGTTGTATGTTATTTACCATTGACTTCAAAAAAAATCTACATAAAGAACATGTTATATTTCATGAACTATTCTTCACTGTCTTAAATAATACATTATTTCTTGACAATTTTGATATTACTAATTTTTTACTCAGAATCATATCTGACTAGCTAAATTGTACAAAATACTTGGAATCTACTAATAACATCATTGTTTTTAACCTTAATGTAATCTAAAAATGATTAAAGCATCAGGTTGTGTTTATGTGTTGCATTGTAACATACTCTGCAAACCTTGGATGATAGCTGACCTTTAATTATCTCCTTATTTGGTTCAGCTCCCTTTCACACTCATTATTTATCCCATCCCAAGATCTATAATCTTATGGATTATACTTCCTACCGTGTCCCCATTTTTTAAATTTGAACCTTCTAAATGCTTCCACTGAAATCTAGCTTTTTCCAGAGGACACTTTGTGCTTTATAAACCCTCCATCTAAATTTGTGGGAAGAACAATCAGCCTATTTTATGTTTCCCAGTACTACTTACTGATGTTATACCATCATCATCTCTCTGACATCTATGCCATCTGATTAGATCATCTTTGGCTGTAATAATAACTTCCACTTCCCTGGATGAATCAGCACTTTTCTTTCTTCTGGGCTGGTTCTGTTATATAGATCTTTTTCAAAGCTCATATTGATAACCCACTCAATGTCTTTGAATTCAATGGCTTCTCAGAGCTTGGTTTTCTCCATTTCTGTTTGAGCCACCCAACAGCATGCCCACATCTTGGATCAGCTTTTGAATCAAGCAGTTCTTCCTAACTAGTGTCTTCCCTTTTTCCTTATGCATTTTGAATTTATCCTTTTATCTGATTTTCACTCTCATCCTATATTTGAATTACTTTACTACTTCTGTTTACCCCACTCTATTAGCTCCCTTCTCATGTAATTTGCACTTAGAAAACCAATGGTCAGTCTAGTATTCTTCATCCTTGGACTTTCTGCTGTGGTTTCCTTGCCTACTTTTTCTTTCTCTACAATAGTTGCATATTACAGTTCTAAATTATTATGTAACCAACCTCATTATTTGAATTTTTTATAATGGCATCCATTTTTTTCTATTAGATTGCTTCAGTTTTAAAATCAGGAAACTTGACTGATTTTAAAATCCACTGTCAACTGCCTGACTTTAACAGGACTTCTCTGCTTCTCATTACAGTATTTTCTTATATAACCCTTCTAGTCATGTGTTCAAAATGTTTTCTATATTCCAAGTACTTAAATCTACATCCATTCCAAGGCTATGACCTTGCCTCCTACTTACTAGAAAAAGATAGAATCTATCTGCCAAGTTCTTATCTATCTTCTCTGTATCAAAATGTCTGTATCCATGTTATGTCCAAATTTATTTTTACAAAGGGGTTTGTAGATTAAACTTCCTGTGCAAACCTCCATGTTTCCCTTTAACTATCTTTTCCTTTGCTGTGTACTCAGAAGTATGTGTCTTCCTTTTCAGGGATAACCTGCCTCATCTAAAGCCTTCTTTAACAATTGAACTGTCCCTTCTCTCCCACTCTCCATCTACCATTTCACCCTCTCTAGTTCATTTTTTAATTACAGTTTGCTTTCAGTATTATTTTGTATTGGTGTGAGGTATACAGCATAGTAGTTAGACAATCATATACTTTACAAAGTGTTACCCTTGACATTTCCAGAACCCATCTGGCACAATACATAGTTATCACAATATTGTTGACAATAATTCCCTGTACTGTACTTTAGTTTATTTCTGACCACCATATGATTAAGTCAGAAACTTAAGTCAGAGATTTTACTGTCCTTGAAAGCTTGTTAGCCTGCCACAGTTTTATATATCGATTCACATACTGACAGAAAACACAAGACTCATGGGTCAGAGAAAAAGACCATTTATTACTCATGGCAAAAACAACAACCAAAGCAATGTCTTACACCAAGTCCCAAGCTATAAGTGCTATAAGACAACACTGTTAGGGCCACATGTTACCTGTGCATGCAGCAGGGCATGTTACAGGAGAGAAGCTCCAAAATAAGAAAGAGACAGACACACCTTATCTTAACTCTTAAATGTAAGCAAATTTTTCACGAAGAGGGGAGAAAGAGAATACTTCCCTGGAATGTCTCCAGGGAGGGAGATGTTCTCTGTCTTCATTATAATAGGAAACAAATCTTCCCTCTGAACTTAAGGTAGGTATTATCTCTAATTTTCAAGAATGTTCTACAAACTCCTTCACTCAAAAGACCTGGACCATGCAGAAACATACAATATTCCTAGAAACTTGTCCCCCAACACAAGTTTTCCCAGGTGTGTTATCTTCAAATGTATCTCAGAATATCTGCCACAGTAATATCACTGCCTTTGTCATTTATGTTAACACTGCACTCTTGCTCTGTCACTCCACTGAAAACAATTCTCTTCAAGGTACCAGTGATATACTAGTAAATTGATCAATGGTTGTTTTTTCAACTGTTCTTGACATTTGCATAATTTAACAAGGGCTATATTTTCTTTTACCTCTAAACTAAGCTGTTTTCTGTGACTAATTTGGTTCTTAGGTCTGTCTCCCTTGCCCATCTCTCTTTTCTTCACTCTGTACACAGTCTTTCTCCTTTCCTGTTACCTCTTACCATTTCCTAGGCTGAAATACCTCCCTTCCCAGATGTTGCAGTAGCATCTTTTGAATGGATATCACAGTGTGTCAAAATAAATAGTACTTCTTTTATACACTGAGCTCCTTGAGAGCAGAAACCGTTTATGTACACTATTTACGAATCCATGGCAGCTTTCATAGTATGTGCTCATAAATGATTGAAATCAGTAAGTTATCAAATACATTACAGAAAGATTTTATACTTTCCTTTTTCTTTCCAGGCTCCCAAAGTTCATATACTATTTCAGTAGTCTTATAACTAGTCTTCCTCTTTGTAGTCTGTAGTTCCTTTATAGTGGTACTGACACCAGATTAATGAAATTTATTTTAGAGTGCCCACATAAAAACCTTCAATATATTTCAATTATCTAAATAATAAAGCTCAAACTCACTAGTAAGGAAGTGGAAACTTCCACACTATGCTCTCAGAATTTTCTATATTTATTTCAAATTCTTCTTACCTACCTTCTTAACTCGTTTAACAAGTATTTGAGGATCTGCTTTGCAAGGCTTTGAGAAAGAAGAAGTTTACTATGTATGCTATATACTCATTAGCTTTGTGTTCAGTTTTTGGTCCCTTGTTTCCTTTTACTACTTCAGTTCACCTCCAAAATAATCTTTGGAGAACATTCAGCCATATTCATGTAGTAAGCAGTTCCATTTTAGGACAAAATGTAAGTAATAATGACGTTTAGAATAAGTGGCATGCCATTCAGCACAATGTCTGGCTCATAATAAAAGTTCAATAAATGTTTAAACTGAATTAATTTTGTGTAAGTTTTTAAAGACAGAAATTTAGGACTATAAAAAATTATTAATTTATTATTTTAAGCCTTGGAAAACCTCCCTATTTTTGCCTCATGGTACTTCTGCTGTTAACATTTGAATTTTACATGTTATCTATTGTTATTGGTAGTTGTATCATTTTGAAACACAAAGTCAAAACAAATTTAAGAATATTCTATTACACGTTTTTAAACTTTCTTCTGTACTCTCTTTATAGGTTATATGTAAAGTCAGATGTGCCACTGAACTTGACAAACACAAGTAAGTTTCATGAGTAGCAAGGTTTAAATTTTATTCACAGTAGATTTCTCAAGGTCAAAGGACATGGTGGTTGAGGGTACCTTAGCAATTCTAAAGAAAATCAAATCATTAGATTAGTTCATAGGAAGTGAATTCAGTAACCCATAGACATATAGCCTTATTGCTGCCTAATTCCCTTTTTTGCTGCCCTGCTACTATCCTTCCAATATCAAATGTAGTTTCATAGAGTCCACAAACACTAAAGTTAGATTATGCTACTTGAGGAAAGAATGTATTGTATAGTTCCATGAAATAAGTAATGTTTCAGTACTAATTTACCTCAAAAGTTCAAGCCAGTAAATTTGGATTTCAGACCAGTTCTCCTGCTAACTTGCTAAGCCTATGCTTTGATTTCCTAAACTGCTATAATCCCCAGACCATATGGATAATTTCAAGATCTGTTTTGGATTTTGAACCATATAATTATTGTTTAATTATTTAATCTATGATAATATTAAGATCTAAACTGAAATTAAAATCTTTGTAATTTGCATGTACATTTATCAAAGATCACTTGTTACAGATTACACATTACCTTAAATTTACCATGTGTAAACTGTAGCTGAAGGCAGACAGTGTTTTATGACTTCCACTATTGAAAGTGACCCCAAATAGAAGATATTATTAGTATGCCAAGTAAATTTCTAGATCCTATTAATTATTAGTATAAATGTATCTGAACTGGGACTACTTTCATATAGATAGCTGTTACAGCTACTTGATCTAGATAGCCAGCCCTCATCCTGAAGAGTTTTATGAGGTGGTCTAATTTTTCTTAGGGGCAAATTTTTAACCATTTCTTTTTCAGAGTTTCTCTGTACGCATAGTAAGTGTGCAACTTCATAAGATGATGAGGTGTTGATAAGTGCTTGAAAGTCTACTTTCCCTATATTCTTTAGTCATGTTTGAAAGTAATGTTTGCTATGGATAATGAGAAATTCATAAAATTAAACGTTGTTTAAAACATATTTCCCTTTCCTCTTAAAATCAATGCTAGTGATCAATTTAAATTTAGGTAGTTTATTAATTTTCCAGGCAAATTATAAAAGCCAAGGATTTATTGAAATGGAAAGATCAATGAAAATATGCTTAATAGTTATAGAAATGAAAAATTTAGGATTACCTGAATTAATGTTAAAATAATCCTACATTCTTCCTGGTAGAGACAACTGAATTCAAGTGCTTATGAGGTTATTTTTAAATTAATGCTTTAAATTCTAATGCTATTTTTAAATGGTTTAGATATTAATTTTATAACAGCAAAGACAGTTTAAGTAACACTGAGTGATTGTTAAATTTTTATTTAATGAGCTTCACAAACATTTTAAACTGAAGGAATTATTATATCTAAAGTAAATTATTATTATTAATTTACATATAATAAACTTAGTTTCTTATTAGTTTTATAAATATCTAATAAACTTATTTTTTTCTTACAGAATTCTATTGCATTTGGGCTTTATATTGGCAAGCCTTATCTTTTTAGTGGTGAACTTGACTTGTGCAATGCTAGTCCATGGAGATGTCCCGGAAAATCAGTTGAAATGGACTGTGTTTGTTCGAGCATTAATTAATGATAGCCTGTTTATTCTTTGTGCCATCTCTTTAGTTAGTTACATATGCAAAATTACAAAAATGTCATCAGCAAATGTCTACCTCGAATCAAAGGTAAGTATGTTTCTTATGTTTTCACTTGAAAATCTAACTTCAAATCACCTTACAAAGCATATTTTAATGGGAAGTTTATATATTTTTAAATATATTCTGAATGTCAAGTACACTTTTTAGCATGAAAGCATGGTCACTAGAAATTAAAAAGTATTCAAAACTTGGCACTTAACTAAATGATTTTTAAAAAGTTTATACTGAGCATATTATATTTTCTGTGATTTATATTTTCTGCATTGGGGGCTAATTAAATGAAAAAAAAAACAGAATTTATATCAATGTATTACAAATAGCCTAATACTTAAAGCCACAGTAATAACTTATACTTCCTCAGTAAGAGTGCCAGTATTGCCATTAAACAAATTTACCAGATTATGTATACATACATTTGGTTTAGCAGTGTTAAGATTCCATACTGGTAAAGTGGTATTTATTTGTATAAAGGTTTAGAAAATATTATTTCACCCCATAATATGAAGTTCCTATGATACTTGAAACAGCTAGTCATGTAACTAAATTTATAAATGCTTTGCTTCTTCCTTTCCTTATACTTTGGATCAGCAAAGGAAATCAAATGCTAACCCATTAACAAAGAGCCCTGGAAGTTTCTGTTGCTGATTAACAATGTGGTCAAGCCATGAATCAGTCGTCATAGTGTACGTGTGGCATTGAATGTGGGAGTATAGATGTGTGGTTATTAGAGTGTGCGTGTATACAAGTACATGAGTTTGCTTTCATTTGCCTATTCACAGAAGATAAGCAAGATGATGTCCTAAACAGAACAGTTCTTCAAAATATTTTTAGACTTCCATGTTGTTGTTATACTTAATATAATCCTAGTAAAGTGAAATATTATTATTAAATGTATGACAATCAACTTGTCTTTAAATTTAGGTGGAGACTTTAATTTTACCTTTTAAACTGTATCAGTAGAGTGCAGAGTAAATATAGAAATATATGTAATATTACATAGAGAGAGAGGTGGGGGAAGGGAGAGAAACTTACTGACTTAGACTTTCAAACCTATTAATCATACCAGGAAAATTATTTTATTCAACTTCTGTTCTAAAACATTACTTCCTAAACTTTAAATATTTTAGCTAATTCTGCCTTTAGTTTACATGTTAAAAATAATATTGTCACTATTATGGTACATAATCTTTTGGTATAACAATAATACCTTTGCTTAATGTAATAACATCATAGACTTCATACCTCTTGCTTGTCTAGTAATAAAGCATAAATAGATGTGGTTGACTTTAAAGGGCTTCCTTTTTGGATACCAGGCAACTTTCTAAGTTTGGTTTTACTTGCTTTGAAATACACAATTCTCTGAATATAGTAAAATTGTCAATCTGAGAAGAAAAGTTCATCTGATAATTCCTTCAGAATTATTTCAAACATCTTTCCCTAACTATCATGTGACAGGTATTCACTTTATTATTATTTTTAAATTCTTAAATATAAAAGGTGTATGGATTCAGAATTCTCTAGGAACACTACAGATGCATGTTAAAATGCATACCTATAAAGAATAGATATAACATGAGTTACTAGGTTATTTGTATTATATTGTATTGTTACGTAGTTCTTGGTTTTCCCAACTATGTTATATACTTTTTTATTCAAAGAATACATCATCTTACTTCTATGTTCTCCTTGTAAAATCACTAGACTCATTCTTTTTTAAATTGTATAATAGTTACAGTAATGGCCATTTCTTTTATTCAATCAACAAATGTCTTTTGAGCCATTTACCTCCTGAATGACAGTTTCTTGCTATATATAAGAGCATTTCCTTAAAGCTCAGACTTTGGTCTTCTGTTTTCTCTTTTTATTCTTTCTTTCTTTTTTTTTTTATTCTTTCTTCTTTCTTGTACATACTTAGTGATAATAAGATTTAGTGACAATAAGATTATCTAATAATAAGATCCTCCATAATTTTTCTCAAGCACTCTGGTCTACCTTATTTGTAAATGGCACACAGTATGCTTTCCTGTCTCTATATCCTTTGGCCGTTTTCATCTGCCAGGAATGCCTTTTTCCCTCCCAGTGCTCTGTACCTGTTTGTCCTTATCATATCTAATTTTAAAGGAATAAGTGTAATATTTCCCCTCTTTAGGAATTCTTCTTCATCTGCAAAATAAAATTTAGAAATAACTCTTTATCTACATTATCTTAAAATTTTGTGTTATTCTTTTACCAACTAGAACACTTGTCCAAAGTAGTGATTCTGACTTGTTTTTTAAATGTTACTGTCAATTTAAATAATTTATTTCTGCTCTTTCATTATTTTAATTTTCTTACATATTTAAGGTCACTTTGTTCCATGTTTAGGTTCTTATATAAATATTTAATATTTATTTCATAAACGAATACAGGTATTTACAGCAGTATGTTTTCTCAAGTACTGCTTTGGCACTGTTCTATAATCCTGTTATATTGTAGCAACATTCTTATTTAACAAAAACAAAGAGCATTTGCTGTTTAGATTTCAACCATGTCTCAAACATTACATATTTACATTATCAGTGTGAATTATATATTATCTCTCTGTAAAGGCCTTCCTTCAACTCTGGCAGAAAGTCTAAAATTCAGGCATCTATCCAGTTCAGGCCCTCTAACTTCCTTAAGAAATTATCAGTTTTACTCTCTGCTTCATTATCCATGCATATGAATCAGGCCTACTATATAGAATCTAGCATCTCTGAACTCCAGGTCATTGTTAGAGAAAATAAACTCTCAACTGTTAAATTTAAAAACTTAATTGTCATAAAGATTACCTAAAGGATGTACAATCTGTCCACTTCCCTATTATACATTTTACCCTCATCCCAATCCAAATCATTGTAAAATTTTGTGCTAAGACTGTATTGTACCCTGAATAGAGCTATGTTTTCCAACCTATACTTTGACATCATGCTTTGATCTACATCAAGAAATATGTAAGAAATTTTTGTACAGAACATCTTAAAATCATTATTATATAATGTTGTTGAGGATATTGTCCATACAATGTTCCCCAGAGATCTTTTTCTCCAAGTACCAGGTAAAACATTATTGATTAAATCCTTTCGTCTGGTTACTATGTCGTTCAGAACAATTATGTGGCTCATCCATCATAGATAACCCTACAATACACATTTTTGGTTATGACTGTACCTCTAGTTTCTTCTCACTTTTTTACCACCACTTCCCTTATCCCCTGCCATACACACACACATTCCTATGTTCAGTTTTCTTTTTGTGTGTATCTCTGTAACCAAATTCTCTTTTGCAATGTGGGTGATATAAATAAGGAATGAGATTAGATATACTTTTGGATATGTTTATGTCTCTTTTTTCAGATGTATTGATTTTTAAAATTAATTTGGAAAGCCCTTATTGAAAGACAGTATGTGATAGTGATTAAGGCTGGAAACCTGGGATCAGAGAGATAAGATGTAAATCCCATCTTTCCTTCACATTGGTTGTATGACATTAGATAAGTAACAGCCTGTCTAAGCTATACTCTCCCAATCCATAAAGAGGAGATAATGGTAATGGTTGATCTCGTAGGTTGTTCTGAGAATAAGGGTAGTATCTACCCTATAAGGTTATTATAAAAGATAAATGAAAATGCATATAAAGTTATTAGTATAATGCCTAGCACTTGGAACGTGCTTATAAATGTTAGTTATTATGATCCTAATGTGTGTGTATTAGAGAATGGTAATGTAGCTTCAAGAAGTTGTTGAATACCTGAAATTGTTGGCAAAATTTATCTGGAGAGGAAATATATATAGATATATTTTTTCAAATTCTCAAAAGGAACAATGATCAAAAAAAAAAGAATAAGAGCCACTGAAGACCAGATTTCTCTTTTAAATATTGATTTTAATTTTGACTATTCTACCTTATTTATGTACCAGCCCACACAGACTTTGATAAAGGTTGGTATCTCTGACAGATTACATTTCATCTATTATTTAACTAGTTTTTCCTTAGAAATATTTGGAACAAATATTGTTGAAATTATGTGATGGCCTTTTTAATTATAGGTATTTTCATTCCGAAATCTAGTATATTATTTGTTATAATCTCAGTTTTATGTGCATGGGTATAAAACAATACTTTTTGTTGTTAACATTTCAAGTGTTTCATTAACTGACACAAAATATGATGCAGTTTCATGGGATATTTCAAAAATAAACTATAGGATAAAGAAATAGTTTATATATTTATTGAAATTGTTAGTGCTGGTCTTTTCTTTCATTAGTTTTTTATTGCTGTTTGCTTTCCTTCATTTATATGATTTCTTGGTACATTTTGTTTTATTTACTTTTTTAGTTTTATTTTTTATTTAATCTTTACTGTATTTTTTCTGTTACCATTTATCCCCCTTATTCTCCCCTTCCCCCAGCAAACACCACACTGTTGTACATGTCCATGAGTTCTTTTTCCCTCTTGCTCAATCCCTCCACCTGCTAACCTCCCACCCCCGCAGCTGTCATTCTGCTCTCTGTCTATGAGTCTGTCCCTATTTTCCTTCTTAGTTCAGTTTGTTTATTAGATTCCACATATGAGTGAAATTGTTTGTATTTGTCTTTCTCTCACTGGCTTATTTCACTTAGCATAATATTCTCCAGGTCCATCCGTACTGTTGTGAAGGGTAAAATTTTCTTATTTTTTACAGCTGAGTAGTATTCCATGTGTAAATGTCCCATAGTTGTTTTGTCCACTCATCTACTGATGGACACTTGGGCTGCTTCCACATCTTGGTGATTGCAGATAATGCTGCAATGAACATAGGTGTGCTTATGTTCTTTTGAATTAGTGTTTTGCATTCTTTTGGATGTTTTCCCAGAAGTGGGATAGCTGGGTCAAAATGCAGATCCTTTTTTAATTTTTTGAGATATCTCCATACTGCTTTTCACAGTGGCTTCACCAATCTGCATTCTCACCAATAGTGCAAAAGGGTTCCCCTTTCTCCACATCCTCACCAGCACTTGTTGTTTGTTGGTTTATTAATGAGAACCATTCTGACAGGTGTGAGATGATACCTCATTGTGGTATTAATTTGCATTTCTCTGATGATTAATGACATTGAGCATCTGCTTTATTTACCTTTTATCAGAATTATAACTTTTAACATTAAAATGCATACTGATAAAATTATTTTTATTCGAATATCCATATGCATTACAGAAAACAAAAATATTTATAAGAATATAGAAGACATTTGTTTCTTATCTTTTTAAAGATTTTATTTATTTACTTTTAGAGGGGAAGAGAGGGAGAGAAACATCAGTGTGTGAGAGATAAATTGATTGATTGCCTCTCATATGCCTCCAACTGGGGACCTGGCCCACAACCCAGGCATGTGCTGTGCCTGGGAATCAAATCTTTCAATTCATAGGCTGGTGCTCAATGCACTGAGCCACACCAGCCAGGATAACATGTATTTTTTTAATGGAAAAAATAATTTATCAGCATAAAAAGGTTCAAACTATTTTTGAAACTGTTTAGACTCTGTAATTGTCAATATATATTGTTTTCTTATTTTTTATGCTTAGTTTGCCATTTTAATTTCAAAATAGAAATACCATTTGTGATATAGTTTCAAAAAATATGTGCAGATGTCTGCTTCTGGGAATGACTGAGTAGCTTCTATTGGACCAACCTTCCACATAGCAATGATAAATTCTGGACAAAATATAAAAAACACTGAAGGCACTGGAGAGCAACCACTTAGAAGAAGGAAATGACACTGAGTGAGTTTCCTGTTTTTTACAGCTTCTAGCCTGAGGTGAGTTCCCATCCATGGGACAGCCAAAACCTGAAGAGCAACCTGCTGTTTTACTTGCTTGAAGAATTCAGAAGACAAAATTCAAGTAACTACCACAGATGGAAAGTGAGTGGGAAATCTTAGGAAGAAGACAGCCAGACAGAAGAAACCCCAAATTCTGATTATAAACTATGCAAAATTTACTCACATTTATCTGATACCTGAACTACACATGTGCAGGACAGACTCTTAAGTAGCACAGTTACTGATAAAGGAATTGAACCGAGATTTCATTTCAGCTGCTCTCCATGCATGGGTAACAGTTTGGGATTTGAGCCTAGCCAAGTTTTATGCTTAAAAAAAGACAGAAAGAAAAAGAAAATCAAAACTTCTATAAGGAAGATAAATGAATCCAGATTTTCTAAAACATTACTCACAATGTCCAGAATACAATCCAATATATATCTGAAGAAACAGAAAAAAATCAATTCAGATTTAAGATTAGAAAGCAAAATTCAAAAGTAATCATTGGAGGCAATCCTCCCCAAATAACCTAGATGTTGGGTTTCTCAGACAGATTTTATAATATACTCAAGGATGTAATGAAAAATATACTTGGATGAATGAATAAATAGGACATTTCAAGAGATATGGAAACTATGAAAAACACAGAAATTCTAGAATTAAAAATTCAATATTTAAAACTTAAAAGTCACTAGTTGGGTCTAGCAGATCGGAGATGAAAGAAGAGTCAATGAATTTAGATCAATAGAAAGTATTCAGTCTGAAGAACAGAGAAGAGTAGGGGCAGATGATAATATAATGAACAGAGTCTCAAGGCCTAATCATGTATAATTGTAATACCCAAAGAAAAAGAGGGATAAAATATGGTTGGAAAAATATTTGAAGAATACTGATCTAAATTTTCCAGTGTTGATGAAAGACAGAAATATGAGTTTTTGTGATGCTCAGCAACCCCAATCAGGATAAAAAAAAGAAAATCTCACCTAGGTTCATTATAGTCAAAGTACTTAAAACCAAAAAGAAAAGAAAACCTCGAGAGCAAAGAAAAATGATCCATGCATAAGGGAACATTGACTCAAATGATTATAATGGAAGCCATAAGACATGGAAACAAATCTTTAAAATGCTGAAAGAAAAATGTTGTCAACTCTGAAATCTATATCCCATGAAAATATTCTTCAAGATCGGTGAAGAAATAAAAGTATCTTCTGATAAAAGAAAACAAAGAAAGCTGGTTACCAGCAGACCTGTATGTAAGAAATTACAGGTCTGTAGAAAATTCTACAGACTGAAAGAAAATAAAAGCAGCTTGAATTTCAGCTCTTCAGGGAAGAATGAGGAACTCAAGAAATAGTAAATATGTGGGTAAATATAATTTCTTAATTTCTTTAAAATAAATATAACTGCAAAGCAAAAATTATGAGGCATACATATGTAGATATAATGTATAATTCCGTATATAATAAACAACTGTAGTATAAAGAATGAGGATAAATGGACCTATATGATTGCATATTTTATATCAAGTGATATAATATTAAATATTACTTAGACTGAAAAGTTAAGGAACTATTCATTAATTTAAAGTAGCAATAATAAATCCATTACATGCTAACATGAATAAAATGTTTTTATGAAAAATAATTAGATTTTCCAAAGTAAAAATAAACTAGTGAGAAGATGAACATTGTTTCACATTCTGAAAACCTCTTTAATGTCTGACAGTAGAAGACAGCTGGGTTTTCATGTCCACTTCTGTGGAAGCATTGCAGCCAGTCTTACAGTGGATACAAGTGCTTACAAGTTTTCAAAAATTCTTTTTTTCACTTGCAAGTTCATATTTCATCATTGGTAATAAATATTGTCAGGTGTTTTCTTTAAAGTGGTAGGCTTATTTCATTTATTTTTTTAAAAATGTGTGCCCAGTAACCAAGTGTGATCTATCACAACAGATCACAACGTATCTGTTGTGATACGTTGTTTAGGTTGAAGTATATGAAGAAAATCTATACTCATACATAGATGTAGTTGGAAAATGAAGGAGAATTTCAATAGCCTTTTAGATAATTGTAGGTATTCTTCTTTAATACTACATCAAACCTCTGAAGTGGAGGTTTATTAAAAGTTAGTTGCCATGCGAAATCTAAAACAATATTAGTGAACTTTTTGTAATTTTCATTGGTCTGTCTTGCACTTGGAATGATTTTGTAACATCATGCATTGATAATTGGAAAACAGTGGTCACAGATCTTCAAAATGTTGATTCATTCCACTGACAATATCCAAAATGATATTTGTTAATATCACCAGCAATCTCATTAGAAAAGTGTTTAAGTTTTGGTATGCTGCCAGTCTTACAGTGGATATAAGTGTTCTCAAGTTTTCAAAAATTCTTTTTTTCACTTGCAAGTTCATATTTCATCATTGGCAATAAATATTGTCAGATGTTTTCTTTAAAGTGGTAGGCTCATTTCATTTATTTTTAAAAATGTGTACCCAGTAACCAAGTGTGAATAACCATTGTTTGTCAGCCGTAGTTAGGTGTTAAGTAAAATTGGTATTCCATGAAACACAGTGGTGAGTTCAGCTTACAAGTTTATTACATTAGTGCATTTCTTCAAGACAACCAGTATACTTCAGAATGCAGCAGAATTGCTTTAAGTGTACATCTTATCTCATCACACAGTGTATTAAATAAACACATCCTCTAGGGTTGATATTTTAAAAATATTTTTACATCAAATATCTTCTTAAGTGAAACTGCCTTTTTTTTTAACTGGAAATGTATGGTAGTGAAGAATACAATGAATGTACTTTGGAGCCACTGCCTTGATTTATGCTAAGGTCCAGAAGTTTTACCTACCATTGCTTTTGAACCATTAGTGAAAATTCTAACACAGTTAGCCCAGGATGAACAAGCAGAGGCGTTTTCAAAACTTTGACTATTTCAGTACCAGTTGTATCTGTCAGGCATTGACATAAAAGAGCATCTTCTTGGTACTGACACCAGGTGAATATAAACAAAATTAGTCCTGCTACATCAGATTCATTTATCTATAAGGCAAAGATATAATTCAGTAGACAAGATATTAAATCACTCTTTTCATTTTCAGTTAAATTTTTAAATCAGTAAATTTTTGAATTATTGGAAATTGTCAGTGCCATAATTTCTTTTATGGACCTTCTACCAGGTATTTAGTAATGTCAACCATGTAAGGCTTTACTGGTCTCTCAGTTATTCTTTGTACTTTAATAGCCAATGCAGTATAATAACTTAGCCTGTGAAATGCTTGAATAGCTTTTTAATTTCCACTTCAGAAAGTTATAAAAACAGCACACCTACATTTAAAACTTCAGTTCTTTTGCTTTAAATTGTGAATGACTGGTCTCAAAATGATCCTTGGACCACAGTGTTATTACAGATGTTTTGTTGCAGAAGACACAAAAGGTAAATTATTAACATTTATAAAGCCCATTAAAAGATAGTTTTTATTATATTTCATTTGATAAAACAAAAAATCAGTTTCATCTCGTCCCTTGAGGTGATTCTTTGTTGAGTCAGAGAATTCTAACACTTTCATCTTCCCCATCATCTTCAAAGTAAACAGGGGAGCTGTGTGTTGAGAAAGATATTTTTATTGTGCTAAAATATATGTAAACATAAAAGTTACCATTTTAACCACTTTTGAGTATGTAGTTCAGTGGCATTAAGTACATTCACTTTGTTGTGCAGCCATCACAACTGTCCATCTCCATACTATTTTCATCATTTCATACTGAAACTGTGTCCACCAAACAATAACTCCCTACTCCTAAGCAATAATCTATTCTTAAATATGAATGAAACTCAGAGTAAAATATGATTAACTTATAAAATGAGTTTAATGTCAAATTAAGATTTTTTAAAGTTTTTTGGGAAAATTCTTTAAAACTACAAATGTACAAGGTATACCCATTCTTGTTATTTACATGTGGGTTACAAGAAAAATTTTAGGTTTTCAAAATAACTACTAATTGGATGATATTGAGGTTTTGGCAGGTGTAATCCAAGAAAACTAGCATGAACCCAGTAAGAGTACAGAGAACAAGCAGGGTTAATCTCTGAAAATGTAGATATTTATACCATAATTTTATCATATCAGGAATTATAGAAAACATAAGAATATACATACACGCAGAGTGTGGACATCATGATATAGCATGTAGCCTCTGGAAAACCCTGCTGTACATTCAAAAGAGAATGAGACTGTACTAGGCAAATAATATCTTCATATTTTAAAATCATATTGATTTTAATGTTTAAGGTCCCCGGACTATGCTTCAAGAACTGCTACACTATAGCGACCATTTCAGGCAAAAACCAAACCAAAACAAAAAAGTGTGGTTAAATGTCCAATAGATAGCTTAAAATGGAATTTTAAAAAGTATTCAGTTAACTTGAGAGAATACAGGAAATGATGGACAGAGAAACAACAAACAAACAGCAGCAACAATAAAACACACGAAGGGCAAATACAAAACAAATAGTAAAATGTAAGATCTAAATGCAAACATACCATTAATTATATTAAATGTTAATGGACTAAATACATTTGTTTAAAAGTAGAGACTGTCAAAATGGATTTCTAAAGAAACAAAACCAATCTATATGCTGGCTTCCAGAATGTACTTTAAATATAAAGACAAATATAAGTTGACAATAAATAGGAAGAAGCTAATGTACTATGCATTCAGTAAGCATAAGAACATACTTTTTTTTTAGGATGTAGGTCAAATTGATTGTATACTAGTAATAAGTGAATCAGATAACATTGCTTTTTTACTTAAATCCTCCAGTGATTGCTCATTTTAATAAGCAAGAAATATAAACTCCATGCCTTGAGTTTCAATAGCTGATAGGATCTGCCTATCCTAGGATCTTTCTTCTCTAGCTTCCTTTCCTCCCCTCTGCCTCAATCACACCATTTTTTTCCTGTCCCTCAAACAAGATGAATTCATTTTGCCCACGGACCTTGCACCAGCTGCCAACAAAGATTTTATAGACTGTGGAATCTAGAATTTTGAGTGGCTCTTTTCTCATATTTCAGGTATCAGCTCAAAAGCCACCTCCTCAAAGAAGCCTTCTCTGACTACTCTATCAAAACAACTCTTCTTTTCTCCTTGTTTACTCTTTATCATACTACTCATTATTTTCTCCATGTCTGTTATCACTACTGGAAACCATCTTACTTTATCTACTAACTATTAATTATAAATTCTGTGAGAGCAGAGATTATGAAGAAGGCACTTCAATGTCAGATAAAGTAGACTTTAAGACAAAGAATATTTCCAGATATGAAAAGGTACCTTTTGTCACAAAGCAAAAAATATTATCAAATATAAAGGGGTATATTTAATCAGGAAGACATAAAAATCATAAATGTGTACATGAGGCCAAAATAGTAAGAAATGAAGGGGTAGGAAGGTCTTACCAAATAATTAGAAATAAAAGGAAAAAAATAATCTCCACTAACAAAGAGATTTTAATGCCCATCTTCAGCAATTGATGAAACAAAAAGTAAGTAGACATAGAAAATTTGAACAACACTGTCAACGACCTTTGAGATAACTGACTCTCAACTGGAGAATACACATTCCTTTCAACTGAACATGGAATTGGTCATCAAAGTAAACCATAAATGGACCATAAGACAAGTATCAATACAATTAAAATATTGTAATCAGAGAGCGATCTCTGGGCACAATGGAATTAAATATCGATAATACCATGACATCTAAAACAGTCCAAATACTTGGAAATTATACAGCATAATATCAAATAACCCATGGGAAATGAGAAAATATTTCAAACTGAAAGATAATGAAATAAAATATACCAAAATTTGTAGGATGCAGCTAAAATAGTGCTTGAAGTGAACAGTATAACTTTAATTGTTCTATTATAAAAGAAAAAAGATAAAATCAGGAAAAAGTTTTAAAAAGAAGCAAGGTCAAAATAAGTAAAAGGACTGAAATAACAAAAAAATAAAAATAGAAATCAATGAGACAGAAAATAAACAATAGAGTAATTAAAGCCAGAAGTTAATCCTTTGAATATATCAATAAATTTGATGTGCAGGACAAAGCATAGTGAAAACACAAATTACCAATACCATGAATGAAAGAGGGATTATCACTCTAGATGTTAGAGATATTAGAAGAAAAAAGAGGGAATATTATAAACAACTCTGGGTAAATTTGACAATTTAGATGAAATAAACAAATATCTTTAAAAGTAACATAGTTGATAGAAGATAAAACACAAATCTGAATAACCCTTTATCTTTAAAAAATGAATTTGTTATCAGAAATTTTCCTCAAAAACATCCAGCCCCAGGTGGTTTCATTGATTAATTCTTTCAAGTATTTAATGAAGAAATAACATCAATGTATAAAAACGCTTGAAAGTAGAGGACAAAGGACAGTTCCTAACATGTTTTATTTATGAGAATAGCATTACTCTGATACAAAATCTTGACAGAGATATTACAAAACAAGTAAAAAGTACAAACTGGTACCCCTTATATTTTAGAGACACAGAATTTAAGCAACATATAAAAAGGATAATGCATTATGACCAAGAAGATTTCCTCCCAGGAATGCAACATTGGTTTAACATTTTAAAAATCAGTCAACATAATTCACTTCCTTAGGAGAACAAAGGAGAAAAGTAATCATTTGAATAGATGTAGAATACACATTTAACAAAATTCAGCACCTTTCATGATTAAAAAACAATGAAACAATTGATAGGGTATAGAAGGAGTGTTTCTCAATCTACTAAAGCTATAAAAAACCTACAATTACTGTCATAATTAAAGTACTGATTGTGTTTCTAAGATTGGGAACAAAGCAAAGATGCCCACTCTTGCCATTTCTATTCAATCTTCCAGTGAAGAAAAATGAAACAAAAGGTATAAAATTAAGAAGTAAAACTGTCTCTGATTGCAGATAACATGATTGTTTATGTAGAATATCTTTTTTTTTTATGTAGAATATCTTAAGGACTCTACTAAATAACTACAAGAACTAAGAAGTGAATTAAGCAAGTTCTCAGGATATAAGGTCAAAATGTAAAATTACATTATATTTTTATATATAACAGTTGCAATCAATTAAAAATGAGATTCAATAAATAGCTCCATTTACAATAGTATCAAGAATAAAGTACTTAGGGATAAATTTTCCAAAAAGAACAGGTAGTACCTCTATATTCAAACTATAAAATATTGCTAAGACAAATTAAAGACCTGAGACAATGAAGACCATTGTTCATGGATTGGAAGTTGCAGTATTAAGATATCAGGGCTTCCTACAATGATCTGTAGATACAATGTAATCCCAGTCATAATTCTACAGAGAGATTTTTAAAATAGAAGTTGACAAGCTGATTCTAAAATTTATATGGACATGCAAAGGACTTTAGATACTTTAAAAATAGTTCTTTCCAATAGAGCTTCCTGCGATGATGAAAATATCTTCACATTTTGCGTTTAGATAACGATTTATTATACAGGTCATAGCAAATAATCACAAAAGAGCACATTGGAATTAATTAAAACTTTTAATTTCTCATCAAAAGTCAAGATTAAGAAAATTGAAGGCAAGCCACAGATGTCAAGAAAATATTTGCAATACAAATATATCTGACAAGGGACTCATTTCTAGTTTATATAGAGATCTCAATACATAAAAATATAAATCAATGATAAAGACAACCCAATTTAGAAGGGGTGAAAGATATAAATAGATTCTTCACAAAGAAGGTATACAAATGGCCAACAATATCATTAGTCATCAAGGAAATGCAAATTAAAACCAAAATGAGATACTATTACACATCCACCAGCATGGCTAAAATTAAAAAGAGTGATAAGACCAAATATTGTCTAAGATGTGGAGCAACTGGAACTCTAACAGTTAGTTGGAAGTGTTAAATTGTACGTCCATTTTTGGAAAAATCTGGTAGTTTTTTTGCAGCTGAACTTATATAGTATCTACCATATGACCCAGCAGTTCCACTCTTAGGTATTTACCGAAAAAAAAAAATGGTGAAAGCATGTCCACAAAAATAATTGTATAAAAATGTTCATAGAAATTATTTATCAACATGAAAATAGATAAACTGTCATATAAACAAGTGCATAGCTATACAGTGGAATTAGTGTAATTAACTGTCACAGTTTGCCCAGGACTAAGAAGTTTTCTGGTTGTGGGACTTTCAGTGCTAAAACTACAAAACTCTTGAGTGATCCAGGAGTTGGTCACCCTAATTATTCACCTCAGCAATACAAAGACCTAACTACTGATACATCCAAAAACATGGATGAATTTCAAAACATTGTGCTAAATAAATGAAACCTACTAAATATTTTATATTCTATGGTTTCATTTATATGAAGTTCTAAAGCAGGCAGCACTGTGTTGTGGTAAAAACAAAAGCAGGAGATTATTTGTCTGGGGCTTTGGAGAAGGGGTATGAGGGAACTTTCTGGAATAATGGTAATGTTCTCTATTTTGGTAGAAATATGGGTTACACAGGTGTACACATTTGTCAAAACTAAAATGGTCGGATGAGGTTTCTATCTGTATTCTAAAAGCACCTGTAAATAAATATTGAACTCTAGTTAATGACAGGCAAACAAGTGTTAATGATATGTGTACTAGAATGAGTGGAACTCTACTTGTCAAGTATGGAATTTTTTTTAATGGCATATTAATGTCAGAGATGGAAAAAGGCAGAATTATTCCTTGAGGATTGCTCCTGAGTAGAATTGTTTGTTATGGCCATTCATTTAGGAAGATTGTCTTTTAACTTCTGACAACACTTTCCATGTTGTTGGGTCCCTGTTTTTTGTTTTGTAATTTTCTGTTTTGCAGGAAGAATTTTACTTTGTTTTCTAAATCAGTGAGCTTCTTTTATTGTTATGTGTATGTAGTTAATTGGCTGCAATTTTGTTTTAATAATTGCTTTGGTGTTACTGATTCTTTGCTCTTTTCTCACAACTTGTTTTTAAAGTTTTTACAGTATTTACAAGTATAAGCAGAGTCTCTCATATCATAAGATGTCATTTTAGCATTTTATTTCTTAAAGCAGTGCCTATAGAAATTTGTGGTTATTCTAAAGGATGGTAATGCTTAGAATATTCTAACTTTTCTCGTTAACTAACTTTTCTTTAATAATGTAGTGCTTTTAAAATTAAGTCTGGATTGGTTTTTGATTAGCTATTTTATTAACATTTTTTGATCCACAAAAATAAAAATGCACATTATAAAAATTTTACTCTGTATTTATAAAAATTTTAATATTG
The DNA here is from genome assembly GCA_004027735.1 of Carollia perspicillata. NCBI lineage: Eukaryota > Metazoa > Chordata > Mammalia > Chiroptera > Phyllostomidae > Carollia > Carollia perspicillata. Next base: position 26,752 of record PVKM010000636.1, read on the forward strand.
CTAGGGTTTTAGTTCTTTTCACACATACTTTTTGTTAATGTTAGTGGGTTAGCTCAAAGAAGGTACTCTGTTACTATTCCAAAATCTTTTAAGAAATCTTTCATCTTTTAATTCTCTTTCTTCTTATACTTCTAAAATGCAGTGGTCTTACAAGGGAGTTATTTATAATAATGGTTCTTAATCCTACCAAACCCACTGCAACCTTCTAATCATAGACATTTTTAATAACCTGTTTCTATCCTGAAATTAATAGAATGTTTAACCTACCTACATGTATAACCTCAAAAATTCAGTGTCATTACCCTAATTGCAATAGAAAGAGGAAATAAAAGAAGTGATTAATAAATATTTTAACATGTAAATTTGGGGGCATTATGTAGTACTCAAATGATTGTATCTATACATAGAAACTGTAAATGGAACCACTACAAATGCAGACTGTTACATGTGTATTGCATTGGTGCCTTACGTACCACAAGCAGTTTCATGATTTTCTGAAATATTTTACCATTCTTGACAAAGTTCTGAACAAAAGACAAATTTCCCTCAATTTACATGTTTATATGTTTCTGAAAATGTTGGCATCTATTTAAACTATGCAAACATAAACTTTGTACATATACTATAACAGAATTAGGTTTTGACTGAGGTCATTAAAAACAGGTTTTTCATCTTCGTGAATGTCCAGGAGGACAATGGAAAGTATGAAAGTCATCTAGCATCCCTGGCCCTTGGGCGCCAACTGCTGTCATTGTCCTTTAATCATTGTAACAACCAAAACACAACCTTGCAAAACACCAGATTGGGTGTTTTTGCAGTGTATTTCTTTGGCAATTGTGTCATTTCTCAGAATAATGTTTTTAATGCATAAGATAAATAGAATTACAAAATAAACCAATTGTATTGAAATACAGACCCCAGGTTAAGTAAGATCCCTGCAAAAGTTGATACCACACTCCTCTCCAATATACACACCCCAGTTGAGAACCACTAAGTAAAAGGGCTCTCTATATTTGGGGAATTGGTAAAAAGCCTTAGTATTATGGATTTGAAAGTACACTTGGTACCTACATCATTTTATCTTCAGCATAAATTGTATCAATAGGGGGTTAACATGAACTAACAGAATGAAGAAAATAGCATAGGAACTGTATTTCTATTTTTCTATCTTATTGGAAATTAAGTGTGTCAAATGGGCTCATGCTTATTCTATTCCCCATTCTTTACTCATCATGACTAAACTACCTCTCTGATTAATATCAATCATAGCTTAGATCTTTTGTCAACTTGTTTATTTATGTATTACTTAAGGGTGTGAGGTAACTGTGGCAGGAAAAAATCCTCCACGGACAAGTTGGCAAAGAAATTACTTATATTAACAGGGTAATTTAAACACAAGTGGTTCTAATAGTAGAAATTGTAAAGCAAGACAGTAAAGAGTATATTTCAAAGGTACTCATTCAGCGTTTTCTAGGAGTGCATTGCAACAAGTGGCTATACTATTGTAGGTGGGTGAATAGCTCATCATGACAAATGTGTAGAGTACTGTGATGATGATTTTTATTTCTTTTAGGGAATGTCTCTGTGCCAGACTGTCGTCGTAGGCTCTGTAGTCATTCTTCTCTATTCTTCAAGAGCATGTTATAATTTGGTGGTGATCACCATATCTCAGGATACATTAGAAAGTCCATTTAATTATGGTTGGGATAATCTTTCAGATAAGGTAAGTACCTATCAGGTATTGCCAATCTAACTATAGGATAATGCAGTTAGCTTTAAGTAGGAAAATATTTTAAGTGACTTACAAACACTTTTATCAAATCTCTAACTACTATCAATAACCATACTTAAAATTCTATGTTTAAAAACCCTCATTCAGATGTGGCACTTGAAATTATATTTCAGAGAGAACTCCCAAAGGAGCAAATCAACCAATGAATACATAAATAAGTGGACAAAGTAATGTTTCTCTTTCTTCTTGTAAATAATACTAATAGTGCCATAAATCTATTGGTCATAAATGTATTTTACTAATTTTTAAAGGGACTGTATTTAAATATCTATAGATAAATTTATTTTCCTGTCACTAGCTAGTGAATATGGGTATGTCTTTAATTTGTTAGGATATAATTAATTCTCTCTTACCCAAGAAGTATTTATAGCCCAAATATTTTGCTCATTTTTAGATGTTTAAGTAATAACTTTTTTTTAATCCAGCATTATCAGTCTTGATAATGGGAGAGCATTTATAGTTCTTCATTGCCAGATGTGTACCATAGTAATTCCCAGTACTCTAGCTATGCGTATTTAACCTTCCATCATTCTCCATACCCTTCCTAAAAGTGCATATTGACAAGACTACATGTTACAACTTTTATTTATATTAATTTAACTTTGTATTGAATTTAAGGAATCCTGGAATTCCCTTATATCAAAATTTCAGTTACCTTTCAACAGAGAAGGAATTTTCACATGTGACAGATTCTCTTCAGTCTCTTTGCCACACCTCTCTCCCTACATCTAGTAGAGTAGAAACAAATTCAGTGTGGAGTTTGTAAGTGGAAGACCTGAGCAACTTACATATTACATTCTCTAAGGTGTGACTCTGGGTGCTATTTGCCTGTGGAGCCACTGGAACCAGTAGTCTATTTTATAACCCTCTTCCAACTATGGGGACTAAATATGAGATCACTCCATATTATCTCTATCTAAAAATATTTTCATATATTGATGCATTGAAACTTAACAGCTTTTTCTTCTACTTAACATCAGTGCATTTTTATATCCTTTAGGTAAATATCACTACATTAGAAACCACAAATATGAAAAATCTGAGTTTTATGTTTGTATTTGATATATTTTAACTTACCCTACCTGAAGCAAGTTAATTGTGGGTGACTGATTATACATAAAACAGATTTCAAAATTGCTCTGCCATACTCTGTTTTACAGGCTCATATACAAGACGTAACTGGAGAAGAGTATATAGTATTTGGAATGGTCCTCTTTCTGTGGGAACATGTGCCAGCATGGTCAGTGGTACTGTTTTTCCGGGCACAGCGATTAAACCAGAATTTGGTAAGATATAATATTCCCTAATGCCTCTTCTCCTTATTTCTAAAAATAATGGAATGTTTATATTGATTTTCTATTTTTGGCAAAGTATTATAAAATAGATCCCAACCTGCTGTTGTAGTTGAAAAGTAAATCATCAGTCCCTGTCTGGTGAGCTCATTTGGTTTTAGTGTCATCCCGATGCACCAAGGTTGCGCGTTTACTCCCCCATCAGGGCACATACAAAAATCAACCAATGAATACATAAATAAGTGAACAAAGTAATGTTTCTCTTTCTCCCCTGACCCTCTCTAGAATCAATAAATAAAAAATTGTTTTAAAAAACTAAATCTTCATATGCTATCTAATACTTTTTTCCACAGACACCTGCTGGCATGATAAATAGTCACAGTTATAGTTCCAGAGCTTACTTTTTTGACAATCCAAGACGATACGATAGTGATGATGACCTACCGAGGCTGGGAAGTTCAAGAGAAGGAAGGTATATGAACTGAATTAATACTGAAGTAGATTAAAAAGAACAAATCTAAGCTTTAACCCAAATGTGAAAAAGGTGATTTGGTGATGTATATATCAATACATAAAATTATTTAATATTGAAGCTTAGAGCAGGTATTAAACCCACGATAAGACCTGTACTATAATGACCTCTCATTGGACTCCAAGCCTTTGGGGTAAAATGGTACCAGTTCATTTCAGGATCCCTCATTGGTTTGAAGCGGGCAATCATTGGTAAGCAGGAAGAAATACTGTTGTAGTGGTTGTGTGTTTTCTTATCTATAATGCTATGCAAAATCCACAGAGAAACCATAAATAAAACTCTTGGGAACGTTACATACAATAGGAAATATTTTTGTGACTTCCTTATTCCAAAATCATTGCAAATCCATACCATTAGCTGTGTATCAGAGCAAAATGAAAGCCGTAATACACACCTACATGATGCTTTCAGCTTGATAGAGCATTTTGTATAATCCTCACTTCATCTGGACAAGTTATTTAACCTAATTTTTTAGCCTGTTTTTCATCTGTTGTAGGAATAATAGAACCTGTAGAACTGTTGTGAGGATTTAATGAGTATGTGTATGTATACATAATTCTACATGTGTATACCAAATGTCTTAGAGCCTAGTATATAATATGCACTGTTATTATTACCTGGTAATCAGGTTCTAGTTGTGATATTTATTCATTCTTTTATATGATATAGAATCAAAGGTATTAGTTAAAGTCATTAAATTTTATAGAAAGTCATTGTGCTATTTCAGTATTTGATACTAACTGTATTATAAAATTCATTGAAAAACTAAAAATGCCAATGTGACCTATTATATACTGATCACAAACCTATGGCTTTTTCTTTTGTTGTTGCAGTTTATCAAATTCACAAGGGTTGGGCTGGTATGGCACCATGACAGGGTGTGGCAGCAACAGTTACACAGTCTCTCCCCACCTGAATGGACCTATGACAGATACTGCTCCTTTGCTCTTTACCTGTAGTAGTTTAGATTTGAACAATCACCGTGGCTTATATGTAACACCACAAAACTGACAGCATTACCAAGTTGTGATTCTCCAATTGTTTTTCATGAGTGTATATATTCAACATGCTTAAATGCCATCTACATAAACATTCCATTATCATTTGCAACTGAAAACAACACCTGGAAATGTGGTTGTGTTCAGCAGAGGACACGGCTATTACTTTGACCTCTTCATAGTAAAATGAAGTTAACTGGAACGTTTGAAGTGGGAGAAACGAGAGATTAGATCTTACGGCACTTGATGGCCTCCATACATCTTGACTTTGGAACATCAAATGCATATTTGCATATTTGCACTTTTATCTTTGTTCTGAAGAGTACACTGCAGTCCCCAAAGTCATAACTCCAGTGTTCACCCTGGGATACATTGTTCAACAAATTAGGAGGCAGTTTTCCTATTAAAATCAAAGTGTGTATATTCAGTGGTGTACTCTATATGGCGTTCTTACCCAATAAAAATTTTAGTGTGAAAAGTGCACAAAATTAAGGCATAAAAATGTATTATTCTTTTAAAAATATACTAAAAATATGTAATCATTGAAGATAATTCTTCTAAGCATGATCATAAAATACCAACTGAAATTATTCAATCATTTTTTAAATGATAGTAAACCTTAACAGTGATGAGGAGCAGTGTTCTTTGGAAAGCCACAGTTATGTCTTCAAGAAGAAAGTATACCAGTGAAAATTATGTGGCTACTTTGAATAGAACTGGTCAAGTGGTTATTTTGTATGACTAAGATATATATAGTAGCTTAAGCATGATTCTTCAGGAAAGCAATAGTGGTTTTTGCATAGGGAGATTTTGGTAGAAACTTCTTGGGACTAAACAAGTTTACAGATGCATTTAAGAATTATTCACAAAATATATAATTCTAAGTTAAAACATGGTTACATTTTCAAAAGCATTTGATTTAGCTGAAACAAGATATAGCTGATTTTACCTAAAAATCAGGATTGTCCTCAGGTAAATTAAATCATGATACATAATTGCAGTGAATTCAAGTGCAATACTTAGTAGGACATAAGACCTCCTTTAATTTTCACATTTTTAATCTTGTATATGGGCAAAGCCAAATTATATTTAATTTAAATTAATTACAGCACTAGACAAATAAGCAAACTGATATGAAGGTACTAAGTCGGTAAGTATAAAACCAGTGGTTAACAATATTGGAATACTTTATGAATTATATTGAAAGTGTCTTGAATGTCTGATCTCAAATCTAAAAAAATATATGGTAGGCTAAGGTAATAGAGAATTTTTAAATGCACTTTCTACCAGTGTCTATATTGAAAGAAGGAGATGCTGAATACCTCAAGATACCAAGGGAACAGGCACCACTGGGAAGTTGTCATAACATACTTAAAGACACCTAACTTTATTCAATTGTCTGCTGATCTCTTCCTTCAGAACTAAAACTAAGACAACTGTCTTTTTCTATCTCCTACTTTGATTAGAAAGTTATGTTTTATTTCCACTCTTGCTTAAAATAGCTTTCAACTTTTTAATAACTGATGCAGTAACTTCACAAAAGTATAATGGTAGGTGAAACCCCAAGGAATAAATGAAAATTGTAATGCTTTCCATCTTTTGGGAGGCTGGTACACAGCCAAAGAAACTTTTTTTTAATCATAAAACAATGACTGAATTCAGTCAGAAGCATACATCTGTAGTTATGTTTCTTAGGTTTATTTACAAGGTCTCTTACTGTAACCAAATTATTTAAAGATTGATAGTACAGAGTTAATCCTGGTATTTACATGACAGTGTATTATGCACCTGAGAATATTATGGTTACAACTTCAGTTAATAAATTTCTTTTTAGAATGCCAACTATTTATTTTTCTAATGTTTTGATCTAATTTCTAGAGCTATCTGAAAAGATCTGTTTTCTTGTTAATCCTTGGATTCAAATAAATTTTTTTCTAGTAAGGTTTCCCTAGATAATGTTCCTATTTGACCAGATAAGCAAAGACTACTTTTAAAAAATATTTCAGATAAAGAAACTTGGTTCTTTCAGCTGCATTAGTTGATTCTTCCAAATTTGAGATTTGTAAACTCATTCTTATCTCAGACTAGGATACCTGAATTCTTACATTTGTCTCTTTATACATATCTCCCACAATACATCACCAAAGACAACAAAAAATAAGCTTCTGGCCCAGTTTTTCCTTGAAAATTCCAAAGCACTAGGAGCACTTTAAGTTTGGTCTTGAAAGGAACTGTTTATAAAATCAAAGGGCTACCGATTCCCTGTTCATCCTGCACTGAAGCACATGATGACAATTTCAAACCATCCTTTTTGGTTTATTAATTAGAACAGTGTGTTTCATTGCTTAAGTGTGTAATTAATTCTACAGTGATTAGCAGTACTTGTTTTTATAATTTCATTTGGGTGGCCATTAATTTTGAAATTCTTACCACTCATTATAGCTGGTTGTAGTTTTATGAAAGATGTAATTTATAGCTAGTGGCTTTTTTATGCATAGCTGACTTTTTTTATTGTTTAACAGTGTTTCCCAGCTATATAATCAGTTTCAAACTGGTTGTAAAAGTATAGCTGTGGCCAATGAATGTATTTATTTGTTGTCTCACTAAATTGTAACAAAACACTCCTGTTAAAATAAAAGTGTTTGTGCTTTTATTTGGAGGTCTGGTTTTCTTAATCTCTCTTAACAAACTATACCAAACGAGTTTCTACTGTATAAGAGTAAGAACCCTAGCACTACCAAAGAAAAAATAGGAATTACAAATGATAGTCTACTGTTTGTGAGTTTATAATTACACCTAGTTATCATGTCCCTTAGTATTATACACTAATTTGATAGGAACTGCCATACACTTTACTCTAAAATAACAATATGATATTAGATAGTACATGTTTATTCAAATATTAAGAAAAACCCTCATATAAAGTAATTTATAACATCTCTCTCCACTCCCTTAGAATTTTAAATAGGAATAAATTTATCTGGCCCATAATCTTGGGCAGCTTTTCTTTGATTATTCAAAAAATTCCTCACTGATGTTACCTTTTCCCCTGAAAGAAGAGGTCTTACTATTTTTTCCATAACAGGCCCCTTTCATAACCTGCCAAAACCACACTGGTTTTGAATATAGTTTCAGGACCTTTACTGATGTCCTCAAGTCCACAAATCTTTGGGAGTCTACTGACTTGCTGTAAATAATACTTGGAGTAAAATTATGACCTCTGATAAAACAAAATTTTTAAGCAGTTTATTCAACAAACATTTATTAAGGTTCATATGCAGAAAACTATGCTGTGGAAATGCAAAAAAATGGATAAAGTTCCTTTTCCTGCCCTTGAGGAGCTCACATTCTAGTAAAGGAGGCTTAAAAAAACAAAAACTATACAGTACAATAAGTGATGCAATAGAGGTAGGTTGTAATTACAGTGGTAACACAAAAAAAAGAAAAGTTAGTTGTGGCCCTCGTTGGATACAACAAGGGAGATTTCACAGAGATGATGCTTTTGCTGGGCCTGCAAAGATACAGAGAAATTTTCCAGGTGGGGAAGGATAGCTAGGGCACTTGATGCAAAGTGTACTGCATGCACCAGGGTGTGGGGGACTGACCATGGCGCATTGGAAGAACTCTAAGTCCATTTTCTCAGAACATGGGGGCTGAGGGAAGTGGGACTGGGAGACCACATCAGAGAACGTTGTTAGAGTGCTTCTAGAAAACCCACTCTGGTAGCATTGTGGAGCAAAACAGAGGAGACAGGCTGGGTATAAGCAGACAGGTTAGGGTAGTTCTTTAGTTAAGAGCAATGAATATGGGAAAACAGTGATGTAGCAGAGATGTGGAAATCAAATCCATAGCCCTTAGACATTGACTGGATCGGAGGAAGATGGAGGAGAGGAGTGAGCCTAGAGAATTTGGATGATAATGGTTCTGAATTTAATCAGAGTAAGGAACACAGGCATAAGAGTAGATTTGGGGGAGAATGATTCTCTTAAGAAACACACACTGGTACCTTGGAAGAGAACCAAGTAAAGGTTTTTAGTAGACAGATGAATGGAGAAGTCTGGGCTAAAGATAAGGACTTAGAAATTATTGAATTGGAATTACCCAAAAGTGAGAAGTGGTGGTGATTAAGGGAGCACGAATGAAAGCCTGAGGAGTAACAACACTTAAGGCATAAATGAAAAGAAGCTAAAAAGGAGGCATCCAAGATTAAGTGAAGAAATATAAGGAAATGGGGGGTTTAAAAAAATATTTTTAAACCTAAAGAACTGTCAAGAGTGTCAAATGCAGGAAAAAAGTCAAATAAGAAATGCCTCGTGAACTGAACTGTAGATTTAGAACTGGGGTTGTAGACTTCAAAGGAAGAGATTGTTAAGAACTACCACAGAGCCAAAAGCCAGATTTTAGGGAAGTGGGAAATGACAAAGTGAAGATAAGATTATTTTTTCAAAAAAAGCTGGCTGTTGAAAATAAGGGGTAGAGGCATGAGAGAGGTATATTGACAGATTACCATTTAAATCCATAAACTTTTTATATGGTGCTTATTTCATAGTCCTTTGAGTCTCTAAGAATATTGACTTAACTAGTAGCTTAGTCTTTTCCTGCCCTATTCAAATGAGGGGGAAAGGAAAATACAACACATATTGTTATACTTAGCTCTGTGATTATTCATTTAAAATATACTGAATGCATATTCATACATTCATCCAACAAGTATTTATTGAATATCCACTATGTGCTTGGCACTATCCCAGGCCTTAGGGACACAGAAAAGAAAAAGTATACAGCAGTATAAAATGGCATTTCTAAACCAATAAATAAATAAACCCTATTTTATTAATAATGTGATATCTCAACATAATTAACCTGCTAAGACATATAAAGAGGCACATAATTTTGAGGTATACAGTTTTTCCCCTACAATTATCATGTGATATAAATTCCCAAACCCCTTCAAATATTTTTATCATTGAAGAGCTTCCACTAATGAAACCTCCCAAAATTACAGTTTAGTTTTAAGGAAAAAAAGGAAATGAACACAAAAAACAAAATTATATACACTGTGAGTTTACAGACCAAACATTAAAAGGACAACAAAACTAAAAAAGAACATTAAATTAAAATTTGAAATGATTCCTTATTCTATTATAGTTCCAGATTTTTTTCTGAAAAAATTATTTTAATAAATTATTCAGTATTACACACTAAAGTATGGAAGGTTCAAAGGTCATGATTAAGCAAATATGAACAATCAGTGAATCTGGGTGAAAGAGTTCTTTGTACTATCCTGAAAACTTTTCTGTAAATTTGAAATTATATAAAAATAAAAAATTTCTCCCAAATTTTACTCAGTATTAGGTAAAATATTATGAGAATAAATATATAAATCTATTCAATTTTCACAATGTATAGAAATCCCCTATGCCTTTCAATTGTCACTGTATCTTTCTACAAACCAAAACAAGCCAATCAAAATAGTAATTCTAAAAGTGACTTTTCTTCATAGCAATGTATTTTAGGGTTGCCAGATAAGACATAGGACTACCAGTTAAGTATGAATTGTAATAAAGAGTTTTTTGGTATTAAGTATTTCTCAAATATTGCATGCAACATACTTATATTAAAAACTGTTTATCTGAAATTCAAATTTAACTGGTCATTCTGCATTTTTATTTACTATATCAGTTAACTCTAAATGCATTGAAGAATTTTAGGCTGTTAATTATGGGTTATTCATGAGCCTCCTTAGCATTTTTCTATTAAACACTTATCATAATGGCCATAGTTTTATTTATATTACATCTTACATAAAATTCTAGTTTGAGACTTAAAACATGTACTTACTTTTACCACATATGAATTTAATAATCCTGATTTTATTCAATATTAAACTTCAAAATTTGTACCACATTACCAAGGTATAACTTTTGCTCACAATATTATACATAGACTTTACACAATTAAAAAATATTTACTTAAAACAGTATGTCTCCTTTTACAAAAGCAGCTTTATAAAATATTTGCCTTAAGACTGTCATTGTTATTATGTCTTTGAACAAAATTCTACTCTTTGACCTCCATTGTCCAGAAACAGGCTTATTTCAACTCGTTTTCTTTAATGAATATTTTGTAACAAGTTCCTGAAGTTTTCTAATTCTTTCACGCTTGTAGAAATTCTGTAACCAAAAAAAAAAATTCATTCAGAAACTATCTCGGATAACTTTTCTAAGTTATTCAACTTTGCATTTTTAGAGCACAGAAAACAATTTTAAATAATTTATTCCAACAAATTTAAGGTGCATAAATCATTTAATCTATTTTGATGAACTTTAGTTCTTTACTTGATGTGGCAAAACTAAGATAACATTCCCCAGAAATCTGTTACCTTTAAGTATTCATAACTTAGTATTAAAGTATTAAATTACAGAACTACAAGTATAAAAATGTTAAAATACTTAGATATTTTAAGTATTTATAAGTATATTCATATGCTTAGTATTTAAAATATAAAGTACATAAGCATTAAAATACACATTTTAAATATGCATGAGTATATGAGTACTGAGAACTAATCGATATATCATATCTAGTAATTATACAAAGAACTAAAGCTTTTGAGCTTTAAAGAACGAGAATAGTAAATGTGTGATCAAATTGTTTTCACTAATTTTTACAAAAAGTAAAGTCTATTCATTATGTTAAGTGTAGTTTAGCTCTGCTCTCCACCATGAAAAATGTAACAAGGTACTCAGTGAATATAACTGTCAAGTTTCTGTGTATTAAAGAATAATTTTGAAGGTATATTATGTCAAATCCAAAATATTAAATTATAATCGTTAGTCCTTAGGAAGTGACTAGCTTTTATAAATCTCTGCATTCTTACATATGATAGGCCAGAAGGAAATGCGTCTATACTTAAATTTTATAATGTAAGTGGCCTGTTTTCAAGCTTATCTTCCAATCATTTTTTTAAATATTTTATTTATTTATCTTTAGAGGGGAAGGGAAGGAGAGAGAGAGAGAAATATCAATGTATGGTTGCCTCTCATGCATCCCCTGCTGGGAACTGGCCTGCAACCCAGGCAGGTGCCCTGACTGGGAATCGAACCGCGATCCTTTGGTTTGCAGGCCCGCGCTCAATCCACTGAGCTACACCAGCCAGGGCTTCCAGTCATTTTTATAAAATTATTTTTTAAAGAATTATTAACTTTTTTACAAAATGATGAATTCACAAAGAAATTTTACATGTACATCTATATTAAACAACATGAGTTTTTGCAGGATCTTTAAAAAAATTTGGGCAATGCAAAAAACTATTTTCAAATAATTAGAAAAAATATACGAATTCAGGAAGATGAATATTGAAGTCCAATCAGCAAATTAATCATGATTATAAAGCTCAATAGGTAAAAATAAAGAATATCATACTTATGGTAGGTCATAAGATCATAGAATTCTATAGTGAGATAATTTTACCATAAAGGATATTCCTTACCCTGTTTTATCTGAAAGTATACATGTTGCATTAGACTTACATGAACAGAAACAATTTCAACATATTTAGACTAACCTTCCAAATGCATTAAATAATGATACTATTTCTTGTCTGGTTAGATGGAATTCATAACTGGGCCCACTTTCTGGCATATTTGCTATCAGTTTCTCAGAAAACAAGATCTTCAGAGCAGTACCCAAACCCTGAGTCTACAACAGAAATTTAAAAAAAGGAAAATCAGAAAATTCTTTGTGTAAACAATAAGTGAAAATTAGAATTGAGATAGATTTGCTTACCTGAAGCTTTCCCCACAGTCTACATTTAAAACAACCAACACAATCCATGATTCTTGAAATATTTCTAAAATGCAGTCGAAATTCCTCCTAAAAAGCAATTTGATAAAATTGTATTTTCTGAGTGCCTTCTATGAGGTGTTCTATTGGAAGTGATTATTAACTATTATGTCAATATTGGGAGATGGGAGACAGGGATTGGCTTCATTAACCCCGCCCCAGAAAAATAGGGAGGGAGGGAAAGAAAAAATAAAAACCTTTGACTACATAATAGTTAAATTAAAGCCTTCTTTCTGGTATTAATTAGGTGAAACAATTGGATATTATTATTAGATATTATTATTATTATTATTATTCAGAAATATACAGAATATAGTGAACATCCCATCCATGTACTCTTCACCAACTTTTATAAAGAAACTATTATAAGAAAAATTAAACATTCTGAATTCTTTGCTTTTATACTCTTAATAGATACTCTTAATAGATATGCATATACCTTTGAACATTAGGGTATTACCTTGTTTATAATAGGGCAACAGGCATCCAGTTCTAAAAGCAGTACACTAAAAGCAGTATATGTCCTTAACTAATAAGGAACAAAGAAGGGAAGCCAAGAACACATCCTTCATTTACTCCAAAGGCAATTATTAATTGATTCTCCAAGTGACTCCCTCTGTCTTGGACGTATACTGGAATCAGTTTACAGTACTGTAGGCAGGAAATCTGACATACATTTCAGACAGAACATCCAGTATACCAACTGACCTGTTACCGGGGGAGCATATGGTGTTTAGTGTTTTCTCTCTCTTTTTTTTTAATGTAATAGGTCACATACTGTACTCAAGCAGAAAAGAACAGGACCAAAGATCTAAAAATGGGAATCAATCAGCAAAGATTGGAACCCACTATTCAAAGCAGACCTCAGTTCACTCTGACTCAACTGAGTCTTTCCCCAGATGTTGCGTTCAGCTTGAGACTCTGAAACAGCTGTAACGTGTGAAAGACCTTTAACAGGATCCCAGATCTTCTATCATTATTAATACAAATTTTCTGTTAACATAAAGCCCAAACTGTTATTATTAGTTATTACCATACATTATCAATATTCTATATCTTGTGGTTCTGTACCTTTTGGGTTGAGCCCAGTGAGAGGTAATCCTAATTTTAAACCTACTTTTTAAAAAATATTTACCCAGGAATATTACTCATACTACTCTTATGATTTTGGTGATTTGATTTGACGTTCCCTCTAAACTTATGCTTTAACTGTGAATTAAAGAAAAATCATACTTTAACACTTACAACAGAGTAGTAAAATTACTCTAAAGTAGATGTTCCATCCTATGAGATGTTGACCTCTAGAAGACTTAATAGTTGTTATCAGAGCCTACAAAATCCATTTGTAGACAAGCATTGTATATATATAGAATAAAAAATAGCTCACATGTATGCACTATAAATTTCCAAATGTTATGATCAATAAAACACAATTTTTACTTTAAAAAATATTACTATGAGTATAGTGGCTTTTGGGCAATTATATTTTCACATGCAATATATGTTTAAAATAACACTGTCATGAGGAAAGGCCCTGAAAGTTTTTGACTTTAAGAGACTCATACTGTGCTGTCACCTTGATTTCAGGCTTCTGGCCTCCAGAATAAAATTTCCTTCTCAGAGAATAAATTTCTGTTGTTTTAAGCTCTGCACCCCCACCCCTCGCCAACCAAAAAAAAAGGAGAGAGAGACTCATACTTGTAAAGGATGGAAGGCTCTGTTATAAAAGATTGTGCTTATTGCAGACACTGTCTAAATTCAGTATTTGAATCTAGGTTTGTTAATTCAAATACTTGAATGTGACAGCTCTTGAGTATATCTTTATATGGCATATAGAGAGAATAAGCATGGTTTCTTACAGTAGCCAAAATAGCAGTGCAAAATGAAAACCAAGCACAAGTGCTCAAGAGAACTTACTATGCTAGAAACAAATTAATAAGCTACAAATTTACTAGCTCAGCATAGGAAAATATCCTTGTGCCTTCTACAAATAAAAATCAATGTCCAATACCCTGAGTATATTCCAAAGTCATGTCCAGTTAGAAAACTGATGATCCTTAAAATAACCAGAATCTAAATCACTTACAAATTCTCCTTATATACATTTTAGATCAACACTTAAAATTATAGTCGGTGGGTAGAATAATCAAACATGTTGTAGTTATATACTAAGATTTATATTCAATGAAACCAGTTGACCAAAAAAATAATTCTCTTCCAATTTTCAAATGTTTTATAAGCCTTCAAGTAAATCATATTCTAATTTGAATTGAACATTCAGTAATCCTCTTTCATGCAAGTCTTCTATTTCTAACCACACACTGACAGAGTATTAAAGGAGACAAGATGAGATTTTAAAATGAACATATAATAAATGACTATTCAAATCCATGGTGTTCACCATAAACTACTTTTTTTAAGGAAAAAAACTGATATTAACAAATTTTCTTGTTTTCTTACTCTTTTCTTGTAAAACAATTCAGAAAAATTATCTGGTAAATGCCACAGTAGGACGTCAAACTTGAGTGTTTTAGTTCTGATAAAATTAAAACATTGTGAGAAATATTTCTAACCTACATAATATAAAAAGAGTAATAGCTAAAACCCTCTCCAATAAAACAGCAAGTATCCTAAAAATAAGAAAGATATTGAAAATAGTAGGGGAAAAAAGTCTTATTACAGCATCTTCCCCCTCATTTCTAAGTTCCTGGAAGCTGTTTGGGAGGTTATATAAGCAATGAGTTATGTATTTCTAGCAAGAATGCTTTAAGTAGAAGGTAGGTGGGAGGTCAGAAATAACTATTATCTAACAGCAAAAAACTGAGTGCAAAAAGTATTTTGCTTGCAAGCTGCATAAAGTCAGGTTCTTTTCTCACAGAAAGAAACAAAGAATAAAATAGAGAAAGACTGTTGAAATCAGATGAAATATTCTGATGAAATCAGATCAAGCCCATTGTTCCTGAAGGCCACCTGCCTTTACTTACCTCTAGCTTTGTAACAGAGAACAGTAATATAATCTTACTTGAGTCCCCAAATAGGCTGGAAATCCCTTGAGGATAGGAGCTGTCTCTCCCTTTAATGATAAAAATCATGCTCTCCACATTAGTAATCATTTAGAAAATCTCCCTAGTACTATTTTATATTTGTAGGAATTTGATGCAAGAGACACAAAGATGGTGTTGCCTGAGGCTATACCTCTATTAAGAGGCCAGGCAAATTATATACTTAAATTAATGCAATACTGTATGTCATCTGCAGTTGAAAATTTTTAGTAATATATAAACAAACAAATCAATAAACAAACAAAGAGGCGAGGCAAACTCCATTTTGTGGGTCTCTGTTCTTTCCACAACTGCATGCTGACATTCCTAAATGCCTTTAATTCCCATTGAATAAGATGAATGGGAAAAAAAAAATAAAGCACCCTGGTTGGTGTGGCTCAGTGGATTGAGCAAGAGGCCTGTGAACTGAAGGGTTGCCAATTCAATTCCCAGTCAGGGCACATGCCTGGGTTGTGGGCCAGGTGCCCAGTTGGGAGCCTGCAAAAGGTAACCAACTGACTGATGTTTCTCTTGCACATTGATATTTCTCCCTGTCTTTCTCCCTCCCTTCCCCTCTTTCAAAAAAAAAAATAAATAAATTCAATCTAAAAACAAAACATCGCTGTGCCCTCTCCCCTTAAAGAGGATCCTTTAATTCAACCAAAACCATTTTCAGAATTCCCTTCAACCAAAGACAGACTAATACTTCTACTCAGGCTCCAGATCCCTTTTCTTTAGTTGGTAACTTCTCATTACCCAAGACCATCAGTGTGGAAGCCATCTGTAAAGTGTGCAGGGACACACAGGTTTCAGCTGCTGTTATTTTGAACATAACACAAACTAGATCATAGGTTGGACCTACCTTGGACTTCTGTTGTTTTAAAAAAAGAAACATTATGACTGATTTTTCTTACAATTTCAGGATGTATACCAAGATTTATTGTTAAGTATAAAAACATGGGCTTGTATTCATACCTGCCTAAGAGTTTATATCTGAAATTAAATTAAAGTATAAAATAATTACCTTTAGTTTGTTTGCTTCTTTTTTATCCCCAGCAAAAAATGAATTTTCATCAAAATGCAAAGGAAATGACCTATATTTTAAAACAGAGAATATTCAATTTCATATAGTATAAAATATTAAAAGTTCTGCTAACACAATATTTTGCTGATCAGTGATGAATCACATAATTAAAATAAGGGTAGAAAATATAGTAAAACTAACATTCTGATGCCCCCAAATAAATTCTTACCCTCAAATCCAAAGGCTAACTGTAAAATATAATTGAAGTTTGGCCCCAAACCCACCCTGTTCAACTAAATGTGAAAATGATACTGGTATCTAAGAACTAATTAAATTTTTAATTTTAAAATTAAAATTATATACCTTTTATTACCTAGGTTAAAACAAAAACATAAATCAATTCTAAAAACCTACAGGCAAAATTAGCTTTTAATTATTTTTAAAAGTTTTTCTTTCTCTATATTGCATATTTAAGAACTTAATTTTAGATACCACTTGTCATTCTTGTATTAATGTATAAGTTGTTAATACGTAATTTACTTGATTTCATGAAGTATTTCCAGAAGTAACATTTTGTTTTCTTCATCCTGAACTTTATTCCCAGTGAAGAGCTGAAAATCTGGGCGCTCAAAGAATGGTACCACTTTAGATAAAGCCCTTAATTCTATTAAGTAGAGAAAATATAAGTTCTTAAGCCTTCTTGGACCTTCTCCTTCAGTCAAAATTCCATCAAACCGCTGCTGAAATTCTGTAATGTTGTGTCCCCATATCTTTTCTAACCAGGTATCTAAGGAGAAAGAAGAATTAAATATTAAAAACAATTTTAAAATTAAGTAAGTTTCATTTTACTTACATTAGGTTGTTTATGCCCATAGGAGGTAACTTCCTTTTATATATTAAAATATATAATAATACAACCATGAAAATTGGCTTTCATAATTTAGCCTTTAACAGTTCTATATGAATATTTTATCTTCTAGAAACAAATCACTAAAGAATAAATTAAATGTTTTACTGAGAAACCAGTCTCATAAAAAATCTGATTTCTGAATATAAACATATTCATAAAACCAAAATACACAATTAAAAAAATGATTATCTGAAATTACTAATGAATGTAAAGTCTTAAGGTGACTATATATTATTTCTAAAACATAAAAAATACTTTAGAGGAAATCTGTTATTGATTAAAATCAACCATGTAGAAGATCTCCTTTTTCAACAGCATTCTTAAAGCATAAGGAACTCCAGACAATACTTTTCCCCCATTAAACTCCAGGCCTGAAGCTGGCAAACAGATGAAGGAGTTCTGGTACAGTAGTACCTAAATAACAAACTGGACCATTAGGGGCTATTTTGATTCCCACTACAGAAGAGCATTTCCAAAGATATGTGTAAAGTTTTGAGAAGCTTCTTAAAAGGTGAAGAGCTAGGATAATGCCAAACTTCTCCTTAAGAGTATCTATAGTTCCTATATTCCTGATTACTACCATTTAAGAATGGATTTTTTTTCTGCCTAATTTTCAGTAAGGTCAATTTTGTTCCATTCAGCTAAATACCAAGAAAATGTTAAGAATACCTGAAAATTGCCCTGGCTGGTGTAGCTCAGTGGATTGAGCGTGGGCCTGCAAACCAAAGGATCATGGTTCGATTCCCAGTCGGGGCACATGCCTGAGCTGCAGGCGAGTTCCCAGCAGGGGATGCCTTAGAGGCAACCATACATTGATATTTCTCTCCCTCTCTCCTTCCCTTCCCCTCTAAAGATAAATAAATAAAATCTAAAAAAAAAAAAAGAATACCTGAAAATAAGCGCGGTGAAGAAAATAAAAGTGAATGTCACATACCTTGTAAAAGATATCGTGCACTCAAGTGCACATTAATGCTTGCATGTAGGCCAGATATAAGTCTGTAGAATGCTCTTTTTTCTACACAAAGGCCTAAAAAAAGTAATTTGGAAATAGAAATTTCGTGTTAAACTTGTAAGATTATGAAATTCATGGCTTTAAAAATGAGAAAAAATTATCACTTAAATTTGCTTAACAGTTTTCAATTACCTTCTAGCCAACTGTAAAAAGTATTCTCTGAAATTAAAAGAAAAATAAGTCACAAGATTATAAAAATGCCAAAAGGTAAGTTTTCTAAAGTTTAAAACTATTGCAAATTTGTGCCAAACAGTGATTTAAAGATTGTTTAACTAAAGGTCCAAATTGTATTTGCAGCTTCTCCAAAGGAGAGAGAGAGGTCTTGATGCGAGTTCAGCACCAAGCTCCTGCTCAGTCTTTAAGAAACCTTTAGCATCGCGTTAGGGAGCCCATCTCATCCCTCTCCAGATAAGGCGTTTTGTAGAAGGTCAAAACAGAATTTAACTGTTGAATCAATACATGGGAAAATACGTAGCCTTTATAATGGTTCATGCTATGAAAACTAGGAACTCATTATATGCTTTTGAAATTAATTTTTATAAATTTTTAATTTATAAAGTAGAATTTATAAAGTAGAATTTAATTTATAAAGTAGAATTATAAAGTAGAACTGCAGTATATTATTTATATATAGCTCATGGTATTATATACTATTCAGTATTTCAAAAGAGCAAATCAAAGAAAAGTCAGAGAAACCAAACATCACTTATATGACCTAACAAGATCACTGTTAATATACATAGACCTGGTAAGTATGCTTTTAAAATTATGCTCTAAAGAAATAACTTAAAATGGGGAAGGGTTATAATTTGTAGATGATTATGATGGTTATGTTGTATAAGTTCTAAAACATGAAATAATCAAAAGGTACAATGATGCCTAAGTTAACATGACAGAATGCTACATAACTAGTTAACATGGTATACTAATATAAAACTATTAAAATGACAAGAATGTGTAACATGACAATACATGAAAATGTTTACTTGAAATAATATATTAAAAGACATAAAATAATTATAGCTATGTAAAGATTCTAAGTATGCACTTGCTATAGATGGCAAATGTACTCTGTAGATCTTTTGACTAATGTTCCTTATCATAATATTAAAAATGAACCTAGCAAGTATAAAAGTAATGGAAGAAGTAACAAAGAGAATAAGTAATAAATTAGACTATTTGAAAACTTAAAACATGTCAGAAAACGTCACAAATAAAAGCAATATACAAACAAGCAAATGGGTAAAAAATGGACACTGCAAATACAACAAAGGGATAATATCCTAAAAATATAAAAAGTTCATAAACTGAATAAAAATGCTAAAGTACCCATTACAAATGGGCAAATACTATGAATAGAGAATTCACAGGGGAAAAATACCAATGGTAATAGATAAAATTGCTCATTCTCATTAGTAATAAAAAATACAAATTAAAACTATAGAGATACCACTTTTAAGAGAAAAATATAATATTTAATGCCAACAAGGGTTAGGTAAAAGTAGCTAACATATTGTTACGAAGGGGTGTAAATTAGCACATGCTTTCAGTGACAAAATGCAATCTGGTCATATGTTATCAAAAGCCTAAAATGTTCATATACTTTGATCCAGTAAATCCATTTGTAGAAATCCAGGCTGTTGGAGGTGAAGGTCTGTGTACCCCCTAAAATTCATATGTTGAAGTTCCCTGTCATGGTATTTGAAGATGAGACCTTTTGGAGGTAATTAGGTTTAGCTGAGGTCATAAGGATGGGCCCCCATGATGGAATTAGTGTCTTTATAAGAAAAAGAAGTGGGGGCCATGGTGGAGACAACTGTACTTGAACAACAATTAAAAAAAGAAGAGGAAGAGACCCAAGCTCTTTCTCTCTTTGCCGTGTGAGAATACAGCAAGAAGGCGGGTTATCTGCAGACCAGGAAGAGGGCCCTCCCCAAAAATCAAATCTGCTGATACCTTGATCTAGGAATTCCCAGCCTTCAGAACTGTTAGAAAATACATGTCTTTGTTTAAGCCACCCAGTCTGTGATATTTTGTCACAGCAGCCTGAACTGACAAAGACATAGGCTAAGGAAGCATGTGGTCATGGGAATAATAATATACAAAACTGTAGTAATGTATCTATTATAAAGTATACATGTATTAATAATTATCCAATGTTAACAGAGAAGCAGTATGAGATAGTAACTAAGAGCATGGCCCCTGGAGCCAAACTGCCTGATCTGAATCCAAATTCTGCTACTTAAAAGTCATACAGTTTTAGCATAGTTGTTAAAACAACTCTGAAACTCATTTTTCTTTTCTATAAAAGTGGAAATAAAAAATACCTTCTAGGATTGTTGGAAGGATTAAATGAAATTGTATGTATAAATTTCTTAGAAGAGTACTGGCCTGTCGTCTTCACTATTATCATTATCAATTATTTTGGAGTTATGGGATTACAAGTGATGTGTGTTGGTATACAAACGTTTAGGTTTTATTTGCAAGTTTTGGACCAGGAATCGGGGGGAGCAGGAGTGTAATACTGTTTGGGACCTAGCCTTCAATAAAATTTTCAGTTTTATAATCCTGAAGTAGCTATTCTCAGCTTGACTTGGTGGAGATTCGGTTAGATAATCACTGAATATGACAGCTGTCAGAGATAATCTTTTCATACTCAACCCAAATGAATACTTATAAATACAGTCATAAATAAGATAATTTCTCTAAGGATAGCCTCCATGGGTTAACAGTATTTTCTTTGATGAGAGAGAGGTTGAGATCTTCAAATAGTATTGAAAAAACAAAACAGCCTCTTCTGATGTAGCTGGAATACAGCATAGAATTAGGCACATCCAAGGCAGAATAAGGTTACTCAAAACAGAATTATAGGATCACCACTAATAGTAATAATATATGAGGCATCTTTGGAAAAATAATGTTACTGCTAAAAAAATTCCAAATAGTACAGTTCTGATGCAGTATTTTATTTAGCTACTACCATTACCATTAATATAAAGCATAATAATAAAATAGCAATGTTCTCAGACTTCAGTATCATTTTTTAAACAGTGCAAAAGCAATTCATAAAAATAATGTTCAGAAGATTTTGAGCGAGAGGAAAGTGATACTTCACATTTAGCAATTTCATCTAGCTGGACTAAAGCTAAGCACAGCTTAGTCTTTTCATATCATTAAACACATGGCCTTAATGACAAAAATCATTTTGATCTCACTCATAAAGCAAAAGGATTCTCAAAAAGATGAAGTCAACCTACAATATGTTAAAAATTTAGCATTACAATTAACTGAAAGAGTTGGCAATGATGCCTACACCAAAGAGTCAGCATACACCTTGGAAGCCAGTAAATCAACACTCTGATAGTGCCTGGAACCTTTCTCTTTGAGACCCAGCAGATCCTCAAATTCAACCGGTAAAAGGGTGCTTTTCCTGAAAGAGGGTGGGGGACATGTCTAGCTTCCATGTGCAGTGGGAAATGCAGGGATGAATTATTAGAGGCTGAGGCAGGTTGTCCCCTACTGCCTGATCCCAGGCACAAATAGTCATTTTTCCCTTAACTTGTGCTTTCACCTCCCAAATTTTAGATAAGGAAATAAGAATTAACCTCTTCTGAGCCTCCGAAGTGAAAGAAAAATGTTTCCCAAATAAGTATCTGAATATTTAACAAATTCATGTATGTAATGTATGATAAAGGTTCTACTTACCTTCACTTTTCCCTGAAAAACAAAACAAAATGTTTATTATTATAAGCTTTCAGACGCCCCATTAAAATGCTACACTTCTATAAAAACAAGGCTTATTAAATAATGGTTAATTTAAGTCCATCAGTTCATCCACAGAAGCAAAATCTGTAATATGCTTCTGCTTGCAACTCTTACCAGGGATAGGACTAAATGGCATCATCTCCAAGAGCCCAAACACAAAGTAGGTTTCTTTCAGCTCATACGGACTTAATATGGGCTAACAGGAGATGAAAATCTAATCTATCACTTGAGAGTGCTCTGGATTATCGTAAGGATTTAGGATTATTTGGCTGGAAGAGCCTTCTTCCACATTTATTTATCCTAAAGTTGTAACATAGTTTCTGCTACAAATTTATATTATTGCTTTGGAAGCTCCACACTGGCATTATAAAATTTTACTCTATTCAGGAATATTTTTAGAGACTATTTGTTAGATTCAAATTACACACAATTCAACAGTTTGTATGCAGCTGCTCATTTACTATTGAAAAATTATCTTCATTTGCCCACTTTTATTCAATGCCATCGTTGTTGGATTACTAAAGTAACATAAGCTCATTGCAAATACATGTTTTTAAAAAAGAGAACGCAGCCCTGGCTGGCATAGCTCAGTGGATTGAGTGCGGGCCTGCGATCCAAAAGGCTGCAGGTTCGATTCCCAGTCTAGGGCACATGCCTGGGTTGCAGGCCAGGTCCCCAGTAGGGGGCATGCAAGAGGCAACCACACATTGATGTTTCTCTCCCTCTCTTTCTCTCTCCCTTCCCCTCTCTAAAATTAAATAAATAAAATCTTTAAAAAAACACAATACAAATGAAATACAAAAACATCATTCATAACTCCTGCCCAAAGATAAATACCATTTACATTTTGGTAAATGTTCTTTTTCTTTGTGTATAGATATTTACATGTTATAACTATTTTTACAAAAATGTATTATACATCTGTAATGTTTTGATACCTGTTTTTCCCCAATATGCTATTGATCACTATTTTTTTTTGTAAGAATACAACATTTATTTTTTCCAAACAACACATCAGACATTTAAAAAGAAGAATCTAAAATTCTACTCCAAGATCTGAACACTAAGAAGGGTTCCCTGTACACCTGTGATTCATCCTTTAGTGTCAGTTGGGTGCTACTGATCACTATTGATACAAATGAATACAAATTTCCAGCAACATTTATAATGGTTGTATTCTACTAAGTGAATCTACCATAAATCACTTAACCAGTTCTGTAATGACAAACATTTAAATTGTTCCCATTTATCTTTAAGATAAGTGGGAGTGGTTAATTAATTCATCAGATCATAATGTGAGTTCATAGTGAAGATCCCCTCTTGTCTGAGAATTTGTATTTTGTCTGATATTAAATCAATACCTTCCACTGAGTTACCATATGGCTCTGCATAAACTCAAAAGCCTTGTTTAAAAATGTTCTTTCATTTCTAATCTAAGAAAGAGTAGTCTGCCAACATTTAGGGAATGATGCAACCCATTGCTTTCCAGGAAGAAATTTATGTTTATGGACTATATGAGTTCAGCAGCTTTTCAAATAAATTTTTAAAATTACAACCTTACACAATTTTCTAAAAGCACATCAAAGATTTCTTCGGTAAGCACATATTCAGAGAATAGGGTTATATATTATAACTGCTTATTATAGACTGGATAAAGGTTTGTGATTTTCAATTTTACATACCCTCTGTACCTACATACTGCCTAGCACATAGTAAATGGTGAATAATCATTTGTTGAAGGAACAAGTGATTTTTACTATTATAGACAAGACCATTAAATAAGGATAATTTTCATCCATCATGTGCCAGGTTCTAGATTAAAAGATTAAGCCAGTAAATGTTGCCCACGTGTCCAAAGTACTAGGGTAGGTCAACAGGTATATAAATAATAGTCAAATAATTCTAGACATTGGAAAGGGCTATAAGGGAAATAAAACATGGCATAAGAACACTTCACAAGGAGACGAGATTGCTTCCAGTTAGGAGGATCAGAGAAAGTTTTGTGGAAAAAGGAAGCATTTGGGCCAGACCTTAAGTGTAAGAAGAAAATGAAAAATGTTAATGCCATATAAAGATATGTGAGTTTGAAATCAGATTCCCACTGTATGTAATAATTTCAAGTGCTGGGAAAGATCTGAGGCAGATTTTGGGGGGATATTCATTTAACTAGAAAATGAGTAAAAATAGTAGAAAAACTGAGCATGTACTTTTGTGAAAATGCATAGAATAAATGTACTGTATAACCTAATCTTCATCCTATGGTAGTCTAATACCATGAACTTCATTACAAAAAAATACTCCTTCCTGGAGTGAATCTCAAACACCTATTTCTCTGCAAGGGTAAGGCACAACTTCTATGGCAAAAGGAATATATGGTCTCAAATGCTCTTGCCAACACTTACCTGCTTTCCCCCGCCTTCTAATCAAAGTTCACCTGGCTGAGAAATACAACAGTGCAAATAAATAACTCACCTTGACTAGAAGCCAAAGGATTTAAAGGCCTTTTAATTGTCTGTGGCCTGGAATCAAAAGAATTAAATTACAAAATATAAATGGTATGTATCATGTTATAATTATTTAAGAAAAAGTGAAATTATCTCAGAAAGTTTCTTAATGACTATATCCCAAATTAAATTGTTTTACTGAGCTTATAAAATATTTAGTTTTCCCTAATTGCTTTAAGGGAGGGTGGCTGTTATTTGTTTTAATGATAATAGTTTGTGATTTTTCCCATGGTAACAGCCAGAAAGTCATTTCCTAATCACTTCTTCAAACAAAGGAATTAGAAATACCACTCAAGCTCTTCTCCTAGAGTCATTAATATGTTTTTAAATACATTACACATATGTATGTGTGTGCACCACAAAGTGCACTCCAAATGGAAAGAAAAACAAGCAAATAATTTTTATGTTGCTCCAACATATAAATACTCAACACAAGTATTAAAATTAAAAAGGAAAACAGGGTGGGCAGATTATTTTCCACTTAGGAAATCTTAGGTACATCAGTTTGCCCTATGGCCATCAAGTTTGGTATGCTTTCAATAAATGAGGTTTTTTTTTCAATAAGAAAAAATAGAGTTATTATGTCACTAAAGTGCTTTTAAATCTCAAAATAAATGTTCATTAGCATCATTATGTGAAGTGTAGGTATTTTTTTAATGTCCACTATTTAAATTTTATAAATTTGCACAAGTTGAGACATTCTGAGAACAAAACTTGAGTTATATTTTAATGTACTCAATTTAGCACCTCATACATTGTTTCTATTCTAGAAACACTGTCGAAATCATGATGTAAATTAGTTAGAAAAGAACTAATACAAAATCTAATAAATGCTTCAGTTGGACTCTATTTTAGTTCACATTAAATGAAAACCTTTAAAGTAGGAGAGTAAATCAAACATTCTGAATAACAAGAGAATTTAAATGAAACATAGGGCAAAAATGAGTAAACAATGAAAACTCTCCACTTACCAAACTGGAGAAAGTCTTCAAGTCAAAAAAAGAAACAGTCTGATGTTTTATTGGTATAAGTATACTTTGTGATCTCTTAAGTTTATATTTGATGTGTAAAAAGTGAAATGTAGCCCTGACTGGGGTAGCTCAGTGGATTGAGCATGGGCCTGTGAACCAAACAACCGCAGTTTGATTCCTAGTCAGGGCACATGCCTGGGTTGCAGGCCAGTTCCCAGCAGGGGACGCACAAGAAGCAACCACACGTTGGTATTTCTCTCCCTCTCTCCTTCCCTTCCCCTCTACAGATAAACAAATAAAAAAAAAATTTTTTTTAAGTGAAATGTATTATCACCCTATCTGGAAACTCTAAAGATTTTCCCAGAATTCCCCCCAATCTCTAAGATAGCATCACACACACACACACACACACACACACACACACACACACACACACAGAAATTTCTTCCAAAACCCAATAAGAACATTGTTTACAGAGCCTAGAGGCTCACAAGCAGGTAAACTTGAAGCACATCCCAGTCATCCAGTGATCAAATTGACTGCTTCCACTTTAGTGGGTTCTCCCATGCACTAGATCTTTGATACTAGACAAATCACTTAAAATCAGCTTTCCAAATTTCTGTTTCTCCATCTGTAAACAGTGAAGACTATACAACACAGCAGGATTGGAAGCACAATGGCTGGCACACAGTGAGTGTTTGGAAATATTAACTATTACGATTATTTTCTGAAATTAATTTAACATTAAAGTGAGAATACAATTATAGCTACAAAAATAGGAGTTTAACTCACCAGAAAGAGAATTAGCAGTTATATATTCTCATCTATTCTCTGCCACTAATTATATGATCTAGGAAAAACAAGTAAATCTTTTTGGGTTTAGGTTACCTTATCTATAAAATGAGATTCTATGATCCACTCAGGGAACATGTTTTAAGTGCCCACAAAACTCTCACAAAAGTCTAATACTATTCTAAGTCTTTTAAAGAAAGATACAGTGTGAATCATCAGGGAAGGGGGAGCTGGGGCTGGGAGGAGGAGGACAAAGCGGGGTGGAAATAGGGACATGTGCATCAATGTCAACAATAAAAATAAAGAACAAAAGAAGAAAGATATATTTGTTAAAACGTATCTGCTTGTTTCCCCAGATGAGAACTAGATTAATGAACATATATGTTCCTATATGCCAATATATCCCTTAACGAAGTAAATTTGATTTGTACTTTTAAGTCATTTGTTTACAAAGAGAAACCACTACATCTTCTAAAAATTTGTAAATGGAAATGACACATACTTAAAACAGTTTTCTTCATAGATGACATTCCATATCTTCCAAGCATCTGGTCCCTTGTAACCCGTGTAGCGCTCAGGATTAAGGAGCAAATCTACATACTCAGCATCAGGAGACTGTATATCTATAAAATAAAATGGTTTATTAAACCTTTCTTTTCTTCAGTTACCTTTAAAAAGCTAGTATACAAGACTGTATTCCCTTGATTCTAAGGCATCATAAATGTATCAATATCTCAGGGATTTAAAAACAACTTTTCAGGAGAAAGATAAGAGGGGAAAGAGGAGAGAACCAATACAACCACATTAAATGTACCCACTGGTTGCAAAAGCATCCTGCTTTTAGAAATGGTACAAAATATGGCCCTGGCCAGATGGCTCAGTTGGTTGGAGCATCATCCCAGTATGCCAAGAATGCAGATTTGATCCCTGGCCAGGGCACATCCAAGAATACATAAATAAGTGCAACAATAAATCTGAGTCAGTCTCTTTCTCGCTTTCTTTCTCTCTTTCTCTTTTTCTTTCTCTCTCCCCTCCCCCAATATCAATAAAAATTGAAAAAAGAAAAGAAATGGTACAAAATAGGAGCAGGTGAATTTTAAAATCAAAATAATGTGGTAATTCATACATTGACAAAGCATATACTATACATTTCCCTCCACATTAACCATAATAGTCCACCAGTAACAGGAGGTAAATGAGGTGTTAGTATCATACACTGTTACCAAATACTTCCTTCTTACATGAGCACCATCAGGATCCACTACAAAGCTGTCCCAAAGGTATAATCCTAAATATGCAAAAAGTTATATGCAGGATGGCATTTGTGCCAGCATTATTTATAAAAGGGAAAATTGGAAGCAACCTAAATGCCCAACAGAGCAGAGAGTGGGTTCTGGAGCCAGAGTGCCTGGGTGAGAATCCAGGACAAATTATGTAAATACTCTATGCCTTGTGTCATCATTTCTATGATGGGGGAATACTCACAGTGCTCTTGTGAGACTTAAGTTATTTATATATGTGTAGAGTGCTTAGCACAATGGTAAGAGAATAATAAATATTAGCTAGTTTGAGTGTTATGATTTACCTTAATAGAGTATTTTACAGTCAACACTGTTAAATACAAAGGTTAATAAAATTAAAAGAAACATTATAGAAAAGTAAATTATAGATATATATATAAAACATACCAAAATTGGTGGGATATTGCTTTCCCATATTTTATAAATTGTATATATATTATAACTTCAAAGCCAAAAAGTAAAAAAGGTCCCTAGTCCTCTAGTGGCTTTTGGAAATTATTTAATAGTACAGCGATACCTTACTCATCAAGAAAGCTTAACAAAATATCAACCAGCAAGGAATGAAGAAGTGAGCAAAAATGACCTCAACACAACCAAAATTGATTACAAAAATATGAGCAGAAAGGTGCTACAGGAGTCCATCAAGGTTTCAATAATACTACTGCTTATCAAAAAAAACAAAACTAAAATTAAGCTCGGTTATTTTCATCCCGATTCACATGTGGAGGCATGAATTAGGGGGAAATTTGCTTCTAGAAGCAACACAGTGACAGCATCTAGAAATGGCTGAGGTGTAATGCAGAAGTAATGCACAATAAAGCAAATTATAATGAATTTAAAATTGACCGTGATTCTTAAAATACTCAGCATCTACTAAAGACAGAAAACTAACCACCAAGAAATGATTAAATTTTTTATATTCTGCCTAGAGATAAATGTTAGTCATCTCATAATTTTACTTAAGACAAATACTTCATTTCTCCCAGTTCTATTTTTTTACATGTTACTATAACTATATTTTGCCAGATGACAAAAGCTCAAATTTCTAATTTGGATTTATCAAATACCTTCTATAGTCTACCTACCATTTACATACATTATTTACTTGTTATAAAACTTTTCTTTTTTATAATATTCACACTCCTTTATCAGAATATACAAATCATCAAGTGATTCACCCAAGTTAACAGAACACCAGAAATGAATGATTGATTCTTAGTTCTTGCCACACAAATTTAAGCATGTGGTCTCAAAAAGATAATTTTTAAATAGAAGTTGAATTCTTTCTAACATTCTTTCCCATTCTTTCTAACATTTTAGACCTTAAAAGAAAAAGTGCTACATATTGCCCTGGCTGGTGTGGCTCAGTGGATTGAGCGCCAGACTGGGAACCAAACGGTCTTCAGTTCTATTCCCAGTCAGAGCACATGGCTGGGTGGCAGGCCAGCCCCCAAGTAGGGGGTGCTCGAAAGGCAACCACACATTGATGTGTCTCTCCCTCTCTTTCTCCCTCCTTTCCCCTCTCTAAAAATAAATAAATACAATCTTTTTTAAAAAGTACTGCATATTATAGGTTTAATTTCATCTTACAGCAATATTTAGGCAAAAGAGTCCTTGTGGGAAGATGGCCAAGCTAGGGGGTTAGGAGAGCTTTTTACCTCTTTTCTTCACTAGTCTGAATCATAGTATGTCCATCCTCCTTTTCCAACAACCCTCATGAAGCCCAAGGTGTTCTGGAATTCAGAACTTTTCAGGTTTTCCAAAATACAGTACATGCAGCATATATTGAATATTAACCCAGCAGGTACTGGCACAGCGACATAAATATTTCTGCCATGAAATACTGAATAGTCACACAATGAGTTTGTGCTAAATTTAGGGAGGATATTCACTTTTCAAAGTTTTCAGAATTTGGAATTAAGAATAAAGGATTATAGACATAAATTTGCCAAAACATGGTTGTGTTTTATATTAAGGAAAGCATGTATTTCTCTTCTTTTGCCCCGCCAAAAGGGCACAAAATTAAAAATAAGTATTTCTTCTTTTTCTTTTTTTTGGAGGGAGGTTGGGGGAGGATTGCAGGCTTCATATTTTACTTGTACTTAAAATGATATGTGTCATTCATTTTACTATTTTTTTTTAAAGATCATTAATCTGTTCTAAAAGAGCCATAGAAGAATACTCAAATTCAGTTTGATTTGATGTTGTTTAGCCAATTAAAAGGCTAAACAATTCAATTTAGGAAAAGGGAGATGCTAGAAAAAAGAATAAGAGAATGCATAAATTTTGATCAAAGAGTTCTAATGGTTTCTATAGCTCCTATATTTTAACAGCCTCAGCCTCGGGCTTAACTTTAGATGTAGCAGATACAAATCAGGGGTCATTATTCTCTTTTCCAAAATAACATGGATCATCATTAAGGAAAATATTTAAAAATCTGATGCCAGTAAAACAGAAGCAGGTTTCTGCAAACTCTAGCTATTCATGCAAAAATGCCTATATGTTATAAAAAGTATATTTATATTAATAGAACTATAGAACTCAAGAGGTGGATTTTTTTCAAAATACCGAGTTTTCTTTTTAAAGATTTTTATTCTGGTAAAATATATGTAATATAAAATTTACCATTAAAAACATATTTAAGTGTACAGCTCAGTGGCACTGCATTCACAATGTTGTGCAGCCATCACCACTGTTTCCAAACTGGTCTATGACCCAAAATAGAAACTCTATAACCATTAAGCAGTAATTCCCCATTCTCCCTTCCCTCCAACCCTTGGTAAACTCGAATCTACTTTTGGTCTCTATCAATTTAGCTGTTCTAGATATTTCACACAAATGGAATCACATGATACTTGTCCTTTTTGTCTGGTTTATTTCACTTAGCATTATGGTTTGAAGGTTAATCCACATGTATCAGAACTTCATTTCTTTTTTAGAGTTAAATAGTATTCCATTTTATGTATAAATACTATACTTTGTTTATACATTCATCCATTCATGGAAACTTGGGTTTTTCCAACTTTTGGCTACTGTGAATAACGCTGCTGTAAACATTGGTGTAAAAAATATCTGTTTCCCTGTATTCAGTCTTTTTAGGTGTATGCTTAGGAGTTGTTTTGTTGGATCATATGGTAATTCATGTTTCGCTTTTTGAGGAAATGCCAAACCATTAGAAACTGAGTTTATAAAAATCATTTTTAAAGAATTACTTTTTCTTAGGTACAGTTTTAAACAAAATGCATGCTATAATGAATTATACCATCAGCTTCACAGAAGTTGTCTGAGGAATCGTCATGTTTGGTCCACTGAAGAACAGCCTTCTGCGTTTCCTCACTTCAAACAAAGACAATAGTGTTATTCTTTTTTTCAAGTTAACATTTCACATGAAAAAATATAAAAATACTGCTGGAAAAAATATCAAACCTCAGGGATTCATCCACAGCCCCAAGTCGTTCAGCTTGCTCACATTCTTCAATGAGATTATTGGCTTCTTCAGAATACTGAAATGAAAAGAGGAATTAATAGAATATACCTCTCCACACTTTTTAAACTTTTAAAAAGAATTTTGAAGTTATTTGAAGTTCTTTTATACCTGGCCCCATCACCGTGGCTACAAAACTTTTTTAAAAATTAAGCTCTCACTTTGCAACTGAAGCTAAAAAAAATAAGTATAAGGTTTTGACCCTTATTTTTGTTGGAGAACACATTTACTATTGTGCTCACCAAAAAAAAAAAAAAAAAAGATTATAGTTCTAACTCATCACCAAAATATTCACTAAGAAAATCTTCAATGTATAAGGAAGTCACTAGGCAAGGAGCAATGAGGCAATGTTCTGCTTTCTACTGACCTAATTAATTATAACCATGTTCTCTCATCCAGAAAAAAGTGGTTAAACTAGATCATGTGTGTCGAAGGTCCATCTCAATTCTAAATGTCATGATTCTTTTCTAAAAATGTCCTGAAGCCTGTCAAGTCTTATAAAACGTAGTGGAATATCTTTAAATGTTTAAAATATGTTCTTTAACAACCACATTCTTTTCAATGTCTAAGTCACTTTATATACATATTCTCAGTGTGAATGTGGCACAGGGGAAGCGAGCATGGATGCTAAGATTTCACAACACAACAGTTCTCACCACCATACAGCTGAAAAACAACACTGAAAGCAGGAGGTCACCATTCAATCACTCAACAACTACATACTGAGTGCCTATATAGCCTTGTTGTTAGGATGGCTATGCAAATGACTGTCCAGACTAGGACACTGTTGCAGATAACAGACAACATTAACTGCTGAAATGATATAATGTTTTGAAATACTTATTTACTAAAAAGAACTGTTTTCTTACATCGGTTGATCTAAAAGATGGCTTAATTCAAAAACTTTTTTAAATAAATGTTTATACATATTTAAGTATAAAAGGGTAAAGGGATGTGATACATTCAACTAACTCTCAAATGATTCAGAAAATAATAATATATATGTAGAAAAAGCATAGAGGCAAATTACTGAATCCATATTAAGAGTATATAAGATATATTTATACTAATGTAACTCTTCTATAAGTTGGAAATTACTTCAACATAAGTTAAAACCAAACAAAAAACCAAAATTTTTTCAAGAAAATAACATATACCAGTGTATATTATATGACCATGTATATTAAAACAAAAAATTTTAATTTTATTATTGTAATCATCTGAACATTAAAACATAAGTTAAAATAACTACCCTTAGTTCCTATTTAATAATTTAATCAGCTTCATTAAGTCACATCTGTCTCACACTGTGTCACTAACATTTTTTTGAAGAAAAATCTCTTTACAACTTATTAAATTTTCATGAAATTTCCTACGATCTTCTTGAAAGTTAATTTTTTGGTTATTCAATTTGAAACTAATACCTTCAGTTAACTCTTCTCGGCAGATACAATTTTTAATTGAGAAAATATTCTCTCTGCAGGTAAAGATGGGAAAATATTTTAGCCCAATTAGTATTTTCACAAGTTCTATTCTTTTGAAAATAACATTTCTTCAATAAACATATTAAGACAAAACTCACCAGAAAAGTCATCTTTATTTTTTGTATTATTTTAAATGTTTTGCCAAATATAAATACTATAAAACTGTAACCCTTCTTAAACTCATTTCATTTCATTTCAGGTCAGAATGTAAATTTGTCCAGTTAAAGGCAACAGTTTCATCAGGAGCAGACTCTTCCCACAAGTAAAGATAATTATAAAATTTCAGAATTGAACCTAGTACATTATTTGAAATTTCCTCACTTAGCATGTTCAGTTCCTTCCTCATTTTTTGTAGAAATAAATTTCATGGTCTTTGTTTACAAGTTTTGTTATAATAATTGCAATTTGCTAAACTTTCAAAAGCTGAAATTTGTTTTTTTTTCTTTAAGCATTCTAGTTAGTGATACTTTGAATAACGATTTTCCACTGAATTTAAATGAACTGCAATCAACATTTAGAGGGCTCGTTTATTAAAAGTTTTTCAGTACCACTACAGAATGCTTGGGTGTTTTACAAAGTAGTTCTTCATGGGCTCAAACACTGATAAAATCTAATTGATGATGGACAGCAAATGAAGTACTCCTGTCACACCAAAGGAACGTTTCTTTTTTTTTCCAGCACTAGCTTCATCTCAACAATTTTATGGTCATTACTAGTGTGTATGTATAAATGCAAAAACCTATTTATTTTCACAATTACCACTTCTATCTTAATTGGATAACTATCACAGTGTGTTTGGATACAATTATGAATTATGTGTATATTTTAGCCACTTGCAAATTCATTTCTGCTCCACAGATTTCTTGATTTACTAAGGACACTGTTTTTACCACAACATTGTTTTTATCAAAGTTCATATATGTATTATCACCACAAAACAAATATTTTGTCTTCAGTTTTGAACTTCATATGAATTTATACTAGCATTCACGGTAGTGAGAAACGTTTTCCTTCAGCAAAATAAGCTTCCAAAAGTTTACTTTGAGTCCATCCATTAAATGAAAAAAATCAAACATTTCTGGATTTAAAGATTTTCTATTTAAAACAACTAATGAGCCCTGGTTGGTGTGGCTCAGTGGATTGAATGCCAGCCTGCAAACCAAAGGGTCACTGGTTCAATGCCCAGTCAGGGCACATGCCTGGATTGCGGGTCAGGTCCCCATTAAGGGGCACACAAGAGGCAACTGACACAATGATATTTCTCTCCTTCTCTTTCTCCCTCCCTTCCTTGCTCTCTTAAAAAAAAAAAACACTAAGTAAAACAGCTAATGATAGCATCATTTATGTACAAAGTTCTACCATTGGAGCCAAGACATTGCCTATGACTTCACTCTTTGTATGTAAATAAGAAAACATGGAATCAAATATGAGCAAAATTACAATCTGTAGTAAGTAAGTAAATAGAAGGAAAAAATACATATCTCCCATGCTGAAGGATTCCAAACATGGGATCCTGAAACACAAATGGACATTAAGTAGAAAAGCAAGGAAGTCTGAAGTATGAACTTCAGTTAGGGATAATGCATCAATATCAGTTCATTAAATGTAATAAATGTATCATACTAATGTAAGATGTTAATCATAGAGGAAACAAGGTGTGAAGTACATAGAAACTTTACTATCCTCACAATTTTTCTGTAACTCCAAAAGTATTATAAAATTAAAAATTTATTTAAAAAGAGAGAGAAAAAGAGACCTAAGAGACACATCGACCAAATAAAATGTATGGAGTATATTTGAATTCTGTTTCAAACAGACTATTAAGGCACTTATGAAACAACTAGAGATATCTGAAGCCTGACTAGGGTTATATTTTTTAAAGTATCTTCTTGTCTTAGAGATGCATATAAAAATATTTATAAACAAAATGATTTATCTGAGATTGGCTTTAAAGTACTTGAGAATAAAGTGGTACACAGACATGAAACAAGACTGACCATACATTGATAATTGCTGAAGCTATGTAATAGGCACATGTTGGGGGGGGTTCCCCCCTTATTTTTCTTTCATGCTTTACATAAAAGGATTGAACAAAAAACTGGAGCCACTGAGTACAAATAACTCTCAAGGGGCTTCGCTGTAAAGGGGACAGAGAAGTGGGGTAGTAGCTGGCAGAGGAAATGAGTATTCTGAGTTTGTTAATATACTGGACACACACACACGTATCTACACACACACACACACCTTGTAGCTCGCAGATTTAATTCCATCAGGAACTTCATCCTGAAAAAGAAAAAAAAAACTTTTACATGGCATTTATTCTACTGAAAAAGTATTTTAAATTTCCATGATTTATGAGAAAAATTCATGAAACAAATTATTGACGTTAACATTTTATGGAGACTAATTAGGCAGTTTTTATATTATTTCCTACAAGTAAACAAAAAAATTCAAAAACAAATTGTTCCATGGATTGCTGATATATATACTAAGGCATGGAAATGTAAAAATAGTCACTTAGCTATTACTCCTTTTGACGCTCAGACTGTCCACACTTGGCCACTAGGGGACCCACTAATGCTTACCTGATATTTGCTCCTGTGTCCCTTTGGCCTAACAACCTTTAACAGCATTTTTTGTTTTCTGTTATGACCAGATATTCCAAGCTCATCTTGTATATTTCTTGTTCCAGTCTTGGAATCAATCATTTTTTAAGAAGCCTTAGTTCTTTTCAGAGGAAAATGGTACCAGTTTTCAGTGGAGCCTCTTGCTAACTATAGGACCTACCTGCCTATGCCAAAGTGATGTTGTGAGTACAGATACTAATGGATGTGGGGGAACTCTGTAAATTGCAGGGCCTAAAGCCAAGTACATTACTGAATTAGATTATGCCTGCTCAAAGGGCAAGGCCCACACAGAGATATCCACTTTATTGTGTACCCTTTCAGGTCAACATATATTCTTACATTCTTGTTCTATGGCCCAATATGTTAGACAGTTTCTAATTTTTTCATGTAATAAACCATGTGCAATTTATAAACTAATTTCAGCAGCACTGACATCTTTACAAAGTCCAGTACTGCTTTACAGTCATCTTTAAACATTTGTGGATGCAAGTCAGCTATTTAGATAAAGACTTTATTTTTAGATTTGTGAACTCTCTGTTTTTACATCACAAGTCTTCTGTGATTTAGGATATGTGTCATAAATCATATTAGCCATTCTCCACTTTGCCAGTTTTAACTTTACACTGTGGGTACTTAATCTTTTAAATGTTCCAGAAAAATCTTCTTTCTTCATTTTGATTTGTTGGAGCAAAAAGTCATTCTCAAAAAAATAAAACTAAAAGTAAACATTTGTTGAATTATTTTAGGAAGTAAAACTCGTAGTAGAATTGCTAGGTCCAAGGATATGTACCTTTTTAATTTTTTTGACACATTTGCCAAATTGATCTCGGAAAAGATTTCATCACCATAGTGCTCTTTTTTCTTAATTTATTGATTTTTGAAGAGAGGAAAGAAGCGGGGAGAGAGAGAGAGAAGCATCAATTTGCTGTCCCACTTATTTATGCATTCATTAGTTGACTCTTGTATGTGCCCTGACTGGGATCAAACCTGCAGCCTTGGTGTTTTGGGCTGATGCTCTAACCAACTCAGCTACCTGGCCAGGGCCAGAGTGCTCATTTCTTCATGCCAGACTAACACTGGCTATTGTTAATCTTTTTCACATTGACTAATTAATAATGGAGGTGAAAGAACACTGTTTTGATTCATTATAAAAGGAATAACTGATGTTTCAGCTTGTAGAGAGAATCCAGAGTCTGTGGGCAGACTACCAGCCACTTTGAAGTATTCTCTGGAATCAGAGGTGCAAACAAAAGGATATGGATTTTAAAGACCAAGCTTAAAGATGAGAATTTTAATTTTTATTGTTTTTCTATCTCCTTCTGGGTTGCAGAGTATAACCTGAAACAAGTCTAAATATGAACCAAAACAGGAAATCAGTGTTGACAAAAAGGCAACTGGTATTGGTTCCCTGTTGAGCCCAAAAAAGGTCCTAACAAAACAGCACAGACCATGCAAAGTTGTGAGTGAACTGTATTTAACCTTGTGCATTAGATTAAGGAACAATTATTAAGTGCTTTAGGTGCGATAATCGCACTATGCCATAATGTAATGTCCTTTTTTTTAAAGATGCAGACTGAAGTGTAATAAATGTCAAAATATCAGTAATGTACAATATAAATACTAGCTACGAAAGGTGATTGTTTAGGCTGAAGCAAGTATTTCAAAGTATTTGAAATGATGTCTAATCACTCTTTAGTTCTGACAGACTGCCCTATTTAGGAACTGTTGGAACTGAGCCCAGGTTGTCCTAACAGGAGTGTGCATGGCTCACTCCCTCACTGTCACTTAGACTGGAGTTTCTCATGTCTCCCTCCTCTGCTCTTCTTTCCGCTCTGCTCCCAGTGTGTACACATTCAGTACATCTATTATCAGGCTATCACATTTGTACTGAAACTGTCAGTGTTTGTCTCCCCTACTAAACCATAGCTCCTCAAAATAAAAGTTCCCCTTACGTAGCCAGATTACAGCACAGTGAGTGACCCTCCAAAAGTACTCACTACAGAACCAAATGACATTTGATTGCTAATTGGTATTCTATTACCAGTTTCTTCTCCATCCCCTCATCCTCCTCCCTACTCTCCACAATACTGCCAATTCTCTTTCCAAAATCCTGGGTCTAATCATGGCACTTAATGCCAATGAACTATACACTTAAAAATGATTAAAATGGTAAATTTATGTTAGTTATATTTTACCACAATAAAAAATTAAAATAAAAATATATACTTTTAAAGGAAAAAAAGGCTTCATTGAAAAGTGTAAATTCTCTGCTTTCAGATTAGAGTACTTCAAATTGTAATGCTCTGAGAAATCCTACATAAATCCAGAGATTTTGTCTAACCCCTCCCCACCCAAGGAAATACAAGGAAAATAATGCAGCCACAAAAAAAGGAGAGGGATTTTGTTTATACCTTGATTAATTTCATTTACTATACTATAAATATAACATAACTTTGTTCAGGTAAGACATAAGAAGAAAAACATATCAAGCCAAAAGAACTACAGATGCTCCTTGACTTATGATGGGATTATATCCCAATAAACCCATTGTAAATTGAGAATATAGTAAGTCAAAATGAAATCAAAATTTTATATACCTAACCTACCAAACATCACAGCTTAGCCTGCCTGCCTGAAGTGTGCTCAGAACACTTACATTTGCCTACAGTTGGGCAAAATCATCTCACTACCACTGCCCAGCATCACAAGAGTATATCATACCACATATCACTAGCCCAGGAGAAAAATCAAAATTCAAAATTCAAATTACACTTTCTACTAAATGCACAGAGCTTTCACACCATCATAAAGTCAAAAAGCCATAAATTCAACCATCAATTAAGTTGGGGACCATTTATATTAATCTCACTAATCAATAAAATGATTACATTAACCACAAAATTTTAATTCTATTATTATAAAGGCAGTACAATTCAAAATGTTTTATATTTGTAAGTTTAGATTTTTTAAAATACTTTTAAATTTTGTTGTTGTTCAATGTAAGTTTAGGTTTTTAACATCTAAGTATTACACATCATATTTAGCCTAAGGATTAAAATATCACTTTAGTTATATTGGCCCCTTATAAAAAGTTGTAATTATTTTAAAAAATGTAACAGTTCTCAAATATACACATGGTTCTTACAGACTGACAGGGCCTGACAGCACAGTCTCTTCTTCCACATTGGTTGATATCATTCCAGAAAGGACACGGCCTCTTCAGGTTTACCTGTAAAATAACAATAGAAAAAGTTTCAAAATAATCTCTAAAAATAGAAAAAGTTTGTAACTGACAGATGCTGAACTGTGATGTTATCACCTGATCATGTTACTGGCTGCAATTATTCTATTTCTTTCACTTACCAGTTGTCAAGCTCCAGTGATGACATAAATGTGTGGCTGGTGTAAGTAAATTGGTAGAGTTGGCTAGAAAGACACAGATGCCACTAAACACTGAAGAGACAGCAGCTAGGAGCCAAAGTAGCTCAGATCACCACTGCTCAAGTCATATTCTTTTAAAACAAGTAACAGTTACCATGGTAGAATAGTTAAGACAATTGTCAGCTAAGACTGTAACTACATAATCTAATGATCAAGTTTTCTATACTCTTTCAGTAGATATCTCAAGAAAAAATATGAGCCCTGGCTGTTGTGGCTCAGTGGATTGAGTGCTGGCCTACAAACCAAAGGGTTGCCAGTTCGATTCCCAGTCTAGGGCACATGCCTGGGTTACAGGCTGGGTCCCCAGTAGGGGGTGTGCAAGGGGCTACTACACATTGATGTTTCTTTCTCTCTCTCTCTCTCTCTCTCTCTCTCCCCCCTTTCTAAAAATAAATAAATAAAATATTTTTAAAATTATAAAAAATATGATAAGTGACTAGTTAAAATAATATAGGCCAAAATAAAGTTATGCTTCTTAAAATATTTAATTTAATATTGATTAACTAGAAAAAATCTGACAAAATTATGATCAACTCACAATTTGGATAACAATACATATAATAGTTTCTGTTCTGACTTCAGTGTAACCAACCAGTTTCTCACTCGAGTGTAAAACTCAGTTATTAAAATTAAAAGTATACAATGGGTAGTCTCAAAACCACATGGTTCACTCTTGTGATCTGAATTTTCCTAAAAGCCTCGATCAATTTCAAGCAATAGCCACAATTTTGAAGCTTAGCAATGCCTTAAAAAATGTAATTATCCATTTGAACTTTAAGTATTCTTATACAAAAAATTAAAAACAATACCTTGTAATATCTAAAGTAGTCACTTTCAAGAAGTTTTTGTAGTCTTGGGAAAAGCCTGTAGTTATTAAATCTATCAATGGTTTCAACATCGCAGGTACAATCATCCAAGTAACCACTAACCTGTTACAAAGAAATGAAATATTAAATCAAAATTTTTAGATGCAAGAGTTCTCTTTCCTCATATGGTTACAATGAAAGCATTCTATTCATCCAAATTTTATCCACCCTCCTCCCCACAGTTTTCTGAGATAAAAGTTAGGACAATAATCTAGTAATGCTATTGCTCTTAGTATAGACCTAGAGAAATTCAGTGGATACTTTTTGCAGGGTGT
This sequence comes from Carollia perspicillata, assembly GCA_004027735.1. Classification (NCBI taxonomy): domain Eukaryota; kingdom Metazoa; phylum Chordata; class Mammalia; order Chiroptera; family Phyllostomidae; genus Carollia; species Carollia perspicillata. The sequence continues at coordinate 66,708 of PVKM010000636.1, forward strand.
ACCGAGCTCATTAAAGACATGTACACACTCAGAGAGTTGGTTCCCTGCAGCCGCTTTGTAATCCTGCCCATCAGGACTGACCAGGAGTGGGCATCTGATCTAAATCAGGTCACGCTCCCTTCTCCAGGAATCTGGCATTCAGATTAAGAGGGAGAGATGTCTCTCCCTGTGGCTAGACCAGTAAACAAGTAAACTCAGACTATATTCCATCATGTGAACTGAGGAGCACATCACCAGTTAGCAGAGAAAGAGAAGATTTTAAGAGATACGCAAAACAGAGATAGGAGACAGAAAACATACGCTACCTGGATTCCCTGGGTTTTTCCCAACTTCTACCCATCTTTACCCAAGCCCACTTGCATTCCTGTTCTTGGCTTTCCTGAGACTCTATAGCCTTATAATGCCACTGTCTCTGTTTCCTTTATTGTAGTGTCCCACAGGATGTGTAGATCCGAGACAAGATGGGTGACGTGATAATGAATTTGTGACACAAACAATAATTTATTATAAGGATCTAACAACCCTTAGACACTAGGCCATAATAATTTTTGTAGGTTTGAAATGGCACCTAGAAATAACTTATCATTAGCAACACTGAGATAGTAAAGTACCCACAAAGCCAATCCTGATCTTCAAATACTGAAAAATGATGTCTTAACTACAGTTACTAAATCAAACTACTAAACGTACCTATAATGGGCTGCAGTAGGAGGTCATATTATAGTCAGACAGCATTATTAGATATGAAACTAAAATTCTTAGATGTTGCCCTGGCCAGATAATTAGAGCATTGTCCGGACACACCAAGGTTGCAGGTTCAATCCCCTGGTCAGGGCATTTACAAGAATCAACCAATGCATGCATAAATAAATGGAACAACAAATCAATGTCTGTCTGGCTGGCTGGCTGGCTCTCTCAAATCAATAAATAAAAATTATTTTTAAAATAATAAAATTCTTAGATGTTTATTTGGGGCTAGACAAACACCTAAGAATTAATTAAACACTGCTATAAGGAAGTAATAAATACACGATGATTTTTTAAAAAGTATCTAGAAATATTTTTAATATAAAGTATGCTGCAAAAAGAGATTCTTGTTATACTTTGGCCTGAATATTTGCATTATAAACCACTTTTGTTTATATTTTAGGGAAATGTTGCTGAAAGAAAAAAAAATTTTTAATCAAATGGTAAGGAAGCAAATAAACACTACTTTATTGAAATACTTAATTGAAATTTAGATGTTTACCTTTTGGGATATATAAAATCCTATACTACCTTTTAATTATAGAACATAACAAAACAGTAATGAAAATTTTTCACCTAACAGATAAGAATACTTTAGATAATGACAGCAGTATTCAAGAGCTACATTTTTTGACCAATTTGCCTAGTCTTATTTGTTTTAGAATAACTAATTAAGTTTCAAGAATCTGATCTACATATTTGCCACTGTACTATTTTCATTTCATATGCAAATATCTCTTTGTTTCCTGTTAAAAGTTCTCTGAGTATACAGTAACCTCAGAGTCCTAATTCTGGGTACCAAGAAAACAGAAGTGCTGCTAACCTAGATTACTTGATTTTTTTACACTGTTTTTGAGTCTTAAAAGCAGAACTTCTAAAGACATGAAATAGGTACTGTTTCTCCCACTGGATACAAAATACAGGGTCCAGTACAAATAATGCCCCTTTTTATTACAAAATCTTTTATTACAAAATCATAAGCACGTAATTCTGTAACATAACAATTCACACTCAAGCACACCGTACGGTATTTTTGGTTAAAGGTTCAAATTGCTGTTCATCTCACATGCAACATTCACGTACCGTACCAACCACACTCAAGCAGGCGTCACTTCTGCTGGACCCTGTATTATGTAAGAATAAGTGATACAAAGACTGCAAAGCCCAAAGGGCTACATGCCAGATAGAGATACTAAGTTACACACATACACACACAAACTTCAGAGAAAGGATTTGAAGCAATCCATTTTTCCTCCTGATGAATTCTGTCTTAAAGCAAATATCTATCTTCAACCCTCAAGCTCAGGCATGGCCTCTTTTGGGAAGCTACCCCTCAGGCACCATGCACCCCCTGCTGGATTAACTGCCTGCCTCTCCTACATTCTCCTGTGACAGTCCACATACTCCTACATGACGATCACCTCAATGTATTGAATTCATCTGTCACTCCCACCCACGAGAGCTTAAAATCCTTGAAGGAGAAATCATGTTTGTTCTTCTTTGCATGAACTTAGTATGACTGCGCTTCTAGAAAGCACATAGTAGATGATCAATAACTGTTTGTGGAATGGGTGGGTAAATGAATGAATGAATGCTGTCCACTGTCACTCGCTCTGGAGACCAGTACTACACGACCTATATTTATGTACTTCTGTGTCACCTATGGTGCCCCAAACCACACCAGCTCAAGTGGCAGGAGTGCACTCACAGAGCAAGGAAGCAAGCAGCAAAGATAGTAACACTTTGCATCCAACATTCTATCGATACACATCCTAATTACAAGAAGCTATAAGAAGCCCCAAACCAGAAAAGAATGCAAGGTGTATCCAGAGAGAAGGTGGCTTATGGCCTAGAGACCTCAAAGGAAATGAGGCAAGACAATGGTGGATTTTAAAACCTTCTGTCCTTAATTTAGAAATTGGGCAGGAGGTATCCCCAACTACAAAAACAGGTAACAGGACAGCTAAGGACGTACAATGAGGGTGGCAGGAATTTCAGTAGATGGAGAGAGCCCAGCAAAGAAGACAGGAAGGTATCTGGAAATCCAAGTCATCTGACCCTTTGGAAAAGCCTGACAACAGGCAGCAGAACCTAAAACCTGGCAGGAGGTCTGGCAGTATAACGCCAGGCCTAGTTCTAGCAACTAGAGAACCAGACATGTTACCAGAATAGGGTCTCAGGAAAAGACTAAGGTGGAAATCCAGTTAATACACCCAGGGTAGAATCTTGGAAATGAAGAAAAGCTCTATTGCCTAACCTAAAACCAAAATGCAGGTGCCAACAGATAACAAGAATGTCTTGATGCTGTAACTTCGAAGGTACTAAAACTGCGTAAATAACTACTACCCCTGTCTTCCAAAGTGAAACAGAAATGTGGCCATACCATAGAAATCTGAATTTTTTAACAATGTACACTGGCCCCCCGCCACACAGTGACTGATGCATGTTAAAATTTGACCAGACTGGTGTAGCTCAGTGGATTGAGTACTGACCTGCAAACCAAAGGATTGCTGGTTCAATTCCCAGTCAGGGCACATGCCTGGGTCACAGGCCAGGTCCCCAGTATGGGATGTGCGAGAGGCAAGCACACATTGATATTTCTCTCCCTCTCTTTCTTCTTCTCTTCCCCTCTCTCTAAAATCTCAAATAAGTGGATCTGAGTGTTATTAGCACTAGTCATATTAAGACTGCAAACTCCTATGTACTCAAAATGTTTTATCAAACTCATTTATAATTAATTTAAGTAAATGTGTCCATACTGCCTCATATCTGAGCTTCAATATTTCTAATGGGGTTATTTCTTTAAAATGCATCCTGGGATTCCATAAATTGGGACTAAAGTTCTGTTATATTCATTCTCTCCCATTCATTGAACATAATGGGGCAATAATTGCCAAAAAGAAATAAGAAACTCTGAAGAGTCTTCATTTACTTCAAGCTCACACCTATTACAACAAATACCACAAATATTATTTTGTTTTAAAAGAGTGGGTCCTGCCCTGGCTGGTGTGGCTCAGTGGATTGAGCGCAGGCCTTCGAACCAAAGGGTCACCAGTTGGATTCCCAGTCGGGGCACATGCCTGGGTTGCAGACCAGGTCCCCAACAAGGGGTGCGTGAAAGGCAATTAATTGCATACTGATATTTCTCCCCCTGTATTTTCCCCTCCCTTCCCCTCTAAAATAAATAAAATATTTAAAGAAATTAATTAATTAATTAAAAAAAAAGAGTGGAACCTAATTATGAATTTGTTTACACAAACTATACGTAGATTTATACACCAAAAGGAGAAAAAAGGCCAATTTTCTGTGTAAATGTTTTTTTACCTAGAATTATTAAAAACAAGTGAGAGTTTGTGTATAAGGAAGATTCATATGTCCCAGAAAATTGATCACATATTTCCAGCAACTAACAGTAAAATACTGTTATCAAAAGAACTTCCAACCTACAGTGAAAATGGTTTTAGTACAATTTGATGTCAACTAACAAGTATATCAACTAACAGGTAGTAAGTTTAAAGACTGATTGATTGATTGATTGATTGATTGATAGAGATGGGGAAGTAAGGGAGAAAGACAAATATTGGGGAAACATTGACGAGTTGCTTCTCCTTTGCGCCCAACCAGGGACCAAATCCACAACCCAGTCGGTCAAGTCTTCCGACCAAGAATCAAACCTGTAGCCTTTTGCTTGGCAGAACAATGCCCAACCAACTGAGCCACACTGGTCAGGGCTGTAGTAACTACGTTTAAAGATTCATTTGGAACTGTCAACCATCTGAGAGATCAATTCCAAAATAACATGTAAATAGCTTGCTAGGCAGAAGAAATAGAAGAATGTACCTCTGCTAGCATGGTGTTCCCATCTTGAATTGTAATTTCCCTAATACTTACTGAGCACCAAGTATGTAGCAGGCTCAGAACTGTGGAGATTCAAGCATTGGGACTAAATTTTTGATTTTTTAATTCATTTTTTGACTCTTCAAAGCTTGTTCACAGTTGGCCTCAGTAAGTGCCTGTTGAATTTAACCTGATTGTAGATTTTTGTACGTTTTACTCCAATGACTTTCCAAGGTCAAATAACTAATTACATGCTGCTGTGGCTCAAATAAAAGCTGATATTCTGTTAGCTGACCCCCTACTACAAGCCAGGTACCCACGCACGCAACAGTGATGTGAGGGGTGATCTCAAAGAAGTAGTAAGAGGAACTATAAACAGGAAGGGACAAAAGGGATGTGACTGTGCATTAACAAAATAGAGTCAGCAGGACTTTGCAGGTAATTGGATAATGCAAATAGAGCCAGAGAAGATTTTAGCTGGTACTTCCAAACATCAGGTGAAAATTTAGCTTTTAATTTTGTTTCTATCAATATTTACTAACGTGGTTTTTTTCCAACACTTAGGATCCCTGCCTCTCCCTAAGCCCAAAGAACATTACTCCCTAAACTCTAAGCTCTTCTGGGCAGGGATCATGCTATTGTTATTTCTGTATTCCAAACACTCAGATCAATGCACAGCATTTATAAATGTTTGTTGCATGACTGTTTTCACCATTCATCTCACCTTATCTTTCCTTTCTCCATTTTTCTCTCTCTCTTGTTCTGTTTGTGTGTGTGTGTATGCTAGTTTCCATTTTTCTCTTCATGTCTGTTCATTACCATCCTCTCTCCCTTGTTCTTTACCCGAATCCCTTTAGTACTGACCATCACATAACTAAAGTATACTTTTGTTTCATTAATTAGATTGGAATTGATGGTCTCTAAAGTTCATTTAAGTAGACCATTTTAAATCTTTCTAAAAATTGTTTTTTAGTATGTGACTCTCAATTTATCATTTTTTAAAGTTGACCCTAGGAGGAAAACCAGATAGTCTCTCTAGTTCTAAAAGGAACAGAAACGCACCTGACAGATTTTTGTGTTGAGGGAGTATTTAAATCTTGAAAATACCATGAAAGGAGAGAAAAGGCATAAACACAAATCAGAAAAAATAAAATTTTCTAAATGTAAATGCTCCCCAACTTTAGTCAGATACCTGAAAAGTTCATTCGGGAGAAAAGTGAAAGATGAAATGCTCAACATGTACTTTTATTCCATTATCCAATTCTAGAATGCAGCTGAAAATGTTACATTGGGCATCTTCTTTCAACACCAAATGTCTTATTTTAAAGACACTTATTTCTACATTACTTATTTTTTATATGTTTAAACTTTCTATTATTTTATTTCTGTAATTGGAAAGAAAATGACCCTTTTTCCTTTTAAGTACTGTATGCTGTCTATAAAGCAGCAACTTCTTCACAACTTCTCTTACACAGTTCCAGGTAACACCTCAACATTCAAATCTCCTGGCAAAACAATAAAAAAATCTAAGAATATAAACCAGGAAAAAGGCATCTCTCCTTCTCATAATCCTTAAAGTGTTTTTATCCTCTATGAAATACTATCATTGCCTCTACACACATAAAATGTTATTTCTGACAACAAATAGTGGAATCCACTTAAAAAAAACGAAAGCTTACCCTCAATTTTGTATAAAGTATAATTTTTATCAGTGGAAGCCAACCAAATGCTGACTTCAAGAGTAATGACATTAGCCCTGGCTGCACTGAGCTAGGGCCTGAGAACCAAAGGGTAGCCAGTTGGATTCCCAGTCAGGACACATGCCTGGGTTGCCAGGACAACCACTGTTTCTCTCCTTCTCTTTCTCCTTCTCTTCCCCCCCTCTTAAAAATAAATAGATAAAATATTTTTAAAAAATAAAAGTAATAATATTAAGCCCTGTGTTACTCATTTGGTTGGAGCAGTCATCCCATCATAGACAAAAAGGTTGGGGGTTTGATTCCTGATCAGGGCACATACCTAGGCTGCAGGTTTGATTCCCTGGTTGGGGCACACAGGGGAGGCAACTCATCGATGTTTCATATCTCATGTTGATGTCTCTCTTTCTCTCCCCCTTCCTCTCTCTTTAAAATCGATAAACGTTTTTTTTTTTTTAATTTTTAAAGGGTAATGATATTAAAATACGAGAAATTGTAGATCCAGAAACTTCGAAGTTTCTTCGAATTTTTTGCTCATTTCTTACTAACACAAGGAAATGATCATAATATGCCTGATATCAAATTTGTTATCCACCCGATTTAGACCAGTTACATTAGTGTCACAGTAAGAGAAGCTCATGACTTTAAGGAAAATGAAAAAACAAACACACAGGGCAAGGAGCCACAGAAGTGCAGCAACCCCAAAGACACGAGCCACTGGGCTTAGACACAGAAAACTCACACGAAGCTATTCCCTACCTGACATACAATGAGATTTGACAGCAGCATCCCGACCCCCACCCTTCCCCTTACAAAAGCCTGTCCTGGCCGGAAAGGCCGAAGAAAGCACCCAGCACAGGCACAGTGTACACAGTTCCAGGTCAAGTTAGAAGTGAGACCCAGGTTCTCCGGACACAAAAAATACTGAGTGTGTGTGCACACTGTGCATACCCTCTCTGGGTAGGGAAAACCAACAAAGATGCATAAATCAACTCAGTAAAAACATAACAGCGTGCACCCACACCCCTCGCCCCAAGCCTGATCCGAAGAGCAGGAGAGCAGGCAGAGGTCCGGGCTGCGGGAGGAGACCCGTCCACACCTACCCAGGAGAACTGCAGAGGACCCAGACCAAGCCAGGGAACAGGAGCATAGGGGACTCATTCTGGGGAGATGAAGATGCAAAGATGCACCATAGCGACTCACCTGCCCGGGCGCGCGGGATACAGCGCAGGACCCGGCCGGGAAACACAAGGAAGAGCAACGCGCATACCCCTCACCTGGCAGAAGCACCTCTGCGCCGCCGTCTCCGGGGGCTGCTGCCCGCCGTGGCCTGAGCGGAGCAGACACACGGCGCCCAGAAGGCCGATCAGGAAGCCCCAGCGGCGGCCCATTGCCGCTCTAGCCGCTCCTTGGAGAACCCAGGATTCGGGAGCAGGCCGTGCCTCCGCAGATGAAGCCCGCGCGGGCCGGCCCCCGCCGGCGCCCCACCTCCGAGCCACCTCCCAGGCCCGCCCTCGGCTCTCCGCCTTTCCGCTGCGGCCACCTCACCGCGGAGACTGCGGACGTGCCAAGGCACCCGCGCCCGCCAGCAAAGGCCTCTGACCGGTTTCCTTCCTCGCGCGTGAGGTTGACGAAGGAGCCCGCTTCCCGGATCCGCCCGTTGGGCCGCTGCGCGCGCCCCCGCACGCCTTCTGTTTCAATCCTAGGGACGTGGCCCGACTGGCCCGCCCCAAGACCCGCGCAGCTGCGGGGTCCTTCCCGCCCAGCGCGTGAGCTACACGGGTTGGGATCTGTGTCTTCCCGCAGGACCCCACCCCACCCCCGCGCTCACTCCTGGATAGTCCTTAGATATTTTAATGCAAGGAAATCGAACCGTAAGAAATACGTGTCCCCAGTGTTCCTGGCAGAGTCTTGAGTCTGAAAGGAATATTAGTGATCTTCTAGACCCAGAGCTGTGTAAGTAATTTAGATTTTTCTCGTCACATCAAAAGAGCAAAAAGAAAAAGATGAAGTTACTCTTAATGATTTACCCAATAGGCACAAAGCATTTCAAAATACTCAATATTAAATTATTCATAAAATATTTTTCATTTTTTTTGTTTATCTGTGAAATCTGGTGTGTATTTTATATGAACCAGCCACATTTCATAGTCAAACGTAGCTCCGTATGGGGCAGCAAAGGTGGAGACTATGCTCGCTCTCACTTTATAAGAGGAAACAGACCCAGCGAGGTGAGATGATGTGAGCCAGGACTGAGAGCTGGGTAGTGGGTAGAACCAGGTCCTCTGTTTCCGGGTCATGAGACTAGTCTATTAGCTTTTTGGAGTTTTTGGTTTTGTTTTGTTTTTTAAGGAGAAAATTTTAAGGCGAAACTGGAAGGCTTTCCAACATCTTACACATTAAATGTTCAAGTATTTCAGATTATCTGTTTTTGGTAAGCCTCTTTTTAAAAGCCATCATTTAGTGGAATAGTTTAGGATATGGTAGGCCCAAAGTAGGTATTGCTTCTATTCTCTAGCTGAGAGAAATAGGTGTAGAAATTTACATATTCCTTTCTTAAACCCCCTAGCCTATACTCTGTCCACCACTGCCAAGCAGATGGACATGTATTTAAAAAGTCACCATCTGGGAGCCTGGTGGGCTTGAGAAGCTGTGATTCTAATATCTACAACATGCCACGGTAGGTACATATGAGTACAATCTCCTTCTTTACCTAGAAAGTTCTTTTTCATTATAAATGTGTACAGATCCTACTTATCCCTCTAGGGCTATACCCAGCTCAAACTCCCTCTTCTATGTAGTCTCCCTGGTTTTCTCCTCAACCAGTTTGGAACTTAATATGTAATGATTCATGAAATTTTCTACTTTATGTTTCTACCACTGAAATGTAATCTCTTTAAACTCCTTAAACAGGGATTATGACTCAAACATGCCTGGTGACATCCAGAGACCTTCACATGGAGATTCTCTGCACATGCTTATAAAATGAATGAATGTTCTTCAGGTAGCCACAGTATCAATACCTGAAGATTAGGCCATCAAAATGAGATACAATATGAAAAAGGAAGTTAAATGAATAAAGCCTAAAATTGCAGAAGGAAACAGTCCAAACATGAATCAGCTCTGGATTTCACCCTGATGCAATAGGCTGTAATTTGGAAGACTTTGAAAGTATTAGTGTCCCCAGAATGAAAGCTCTATTCCATAAGACTCTAACTCCTTCCCAGAACAAATCCCTAGCAAACATATAATCAGAAACAGTCATCGTATAAGGCAACATTTTTATTTTATTATCCTTTTTTGCTTTGTTGAGATCTGATTGACAAATAAATTTGTAAGTTATTTAAATGTACATGGTGGTGATTTTAATATACATATATATTGTGAAATGATTCCCCTTATAGAGTTAATTAACACATCCATCATCTCACATATTTAACATATTCTTGCCTTAGTGAGAACATTTAAGTTCAGCTCTTAGCAAATTTCAGTTATACAATACAGTACTATCAACTATAGTCACATGGTATACATTAGATCCTCATACCTTACTCATCTTATAATTGAAAGTTTATACCCTTTACCAACCTCTCCTTATTTTCCCCATCTTCTAGCTTCTGGAAACCACTTTTCTACTCTGTTCCTATGACTTCTACTTTTTAAAGTGATTATTCCACATATAAATGATGCCATGTAATATTTTTTTGTTTTTCTCTGTTTGGCTTATTTCTCTCAGCCTATGGCCCTCAAGTTCCACCCATTGTTGTAGCAAATGGCAGAATTTCCTTCTTTCTCATGGGTGAATAATAGTCCATTGTATGTGTGTACACCACAGCTTCTTTATCCATTTATTGCCAGACATTTAGGTTGTTTACATACTTTGGCAATTGTGAATAATGTTGCAAAGACCAAGGGAGTACAGATATCTGTTCAGGATCATGGTTTTGTTTTCTCTGGATAAATACCCAGAAGTGAGGTTGCCGGATCTTACTTTATTTTCTTGATAATTATAATTTTTCCTTTCAGATTTATAAAAGATTTTAGAATGTGTAAAATGCAGTTTATATAAATCCTGTAACCAACAGACATTTCCCAGAGAATCCTTCAAGTCAGACCTTTTCATAAGTTTACTTCTTCAACTGTGCCTACTATGGCAACCATCTCACCTTGCTCGTGTTAGAGCCTATGAAATAAATGATTAGTCATTCAATAGCTCTTTAAGGAGCACCCACAGGGTACATAGTTCAACCTTGTATCTCTTCAAGTCCAGCCTCCCTTCCATTATAACTCTGCCAAACAACATTACATCTTTCAGAGACAAACAAGGCTACAACTTTGTTATTCTAATACTAGTCATTAAAACAATAACGTGACTTAGATGTAATGTACACAGCATTTCTTGATGGAATTCTGATTACTGTGCAAATAACAGCTTTTTTTTTTTAATGACCAAAGCCGGAAATAGCTTGAAATGAGACATAAAGATTTCTGTGGGAAGCTTTCTAGTATGCAATCATTTTCTGGCATTTAATAGACTGGGTAGAAATAATTTAAAGAAAAAAAAGATGGTCAAGGAAAAGGAATATTATGGCACAAAAGAGGAAGAAAGGCTAAAGAAAAACTTGAAAGCTTGGTGCTGATATTTGATTAGATCTACTTATTTAATTAACAGTTATTAAATATAAATACACACATAGTACATTGCTCTACTTTTCTTTCAAGATGCGTGAGATCATCTGAGTTGGAGAGACATGCCATCTAAGCTCTATCTTTACCTTCATTATGTAGGGGATGTTCCTGAAAGAGCAAGCTATATATAGTAAATGACTTCACTTCTTAACTCCCATTCACACCTTAATCCACTAGGCCATCTGGTTCCCAACTCCACCCTCCAGAAACTCCTCTTTACCTGATCACCTTGCCAAGTCTAATGACCATTTTTCATGACATCATGACATGTCTGCTGCATTTTGACAACGCCGATTCCTCCCTCCTTCAATTAAATTGCCTATGTACCTAAGACTCCAGATTCTCCTTATATTTCTGTTGATACTATTTCACTCTCTCTTTCCCAAGCTTTTGCCCAGCCCACCTCTAAGATGGGAGTGTTTCCCCAGATTCTATCCTTTGTTTAGTGCTCTCCTCCATCTATATTTGCCCCTCAAGAAACTTTTCTATGCTGATGACTCCCAAATCATTTTTCCAGTTCGGATAGCTCCCTTGAGCTTCAGACTCCAAAACCCACTGGACACATCCATCTGGTTTTCTCAGAAATGTCCCATCACACCACCATCCACATCTAGACACCTAGAAAGCAGGAAGCCATCTTCAGTTTTCTCCCTCTCACCTCCCATGACCTATCGATACACCAAGTTCTACCAGTTCTGTCTTCTATTATCCTTTCCTTTCCATCTTTATAACCAAAGACTTAGTTTTAGCCCTTGTTGTCACCTGATTTACTGCCACATTTCCTTAACTGATCACCCAGCTTTTGGGCTAGTACCCCTCAAAAAACAGCCTCCATGCTAGCCTGTTTTATCAAAACTGAAAATCTGACCACATCACACCTCTGTTGGAAATTTTCAGTGCTCCTGATTGAGGAATAAAGTTTCAGATTTTCAGCATGACATTCAAGGTCCACATGATCTGGCCCCACCTACTCCCAGCTTCATCTCCAACACCTCTCACAGCAAGTCAGTGAACATTATCAATTTCCTGTATGGAATTTGTTTCCAGCCTCCACATCTTTGCCCAACCTGTTGCCTGAAATGTTTTCTACCCTGTCCCACACCTGTCATCTTCACTTCGCTTGGCTCCCTCCCTAACCTCTCCTCCGTAGCTGGATTAGGTTCCTATAAGGTATAGTTGCGCTTGGTAAGGTAAAACTCTGCGCTTACCACATGGAATGAAATATTATGTTTATGTATAGGTTTTTCCCATTCAACAGATGGGTAGGGAACTTGCGTTGGTAGTTTCAGTTTCCCCAATACTTAGCATTGTGTATGTGCTTTACAGGATGACTTCTGAATGAATTATTGAGTGTACAAATAAATTAGCTAACTGACAAACTTGATAATAACAGCATGAGATGTCACAGGGCAATGTGTGATTATGATTCAAACAAATTCTATCAGCTTAGAGGCAAAGCCATCATTTCAGGCAGAAGTAATTGTAGATTAGGGAGAGAACACAATAGGATTGGAATCAGGAGGAGAAAATTCACAAAAAGTATGAATGTGGAAAACTATGACAAAGTGGGGGCACAACTACCAAATGATTCATTAAAACAAATAAAAGTTATCTAAAATTCATTTAGAAAGCATTTAAATATCAGGATTATTCAGTCCGGAAACAAGAGTGGCTACAAATACAGGGACTCTACTTAGCACAACTCCAAGGAGGAGGGCGAAAGAGAGCTCTGAAATAAATACAATAAAAGTGGATTAAGTGAAGTCCCTCCATGCTGAATGTTAAAACTCCTCCTCTACCTCCAGCAGACCACCTGTGAGGCTCAGCTCCAAAACTGCAGATCTTGTACTGTACACACCTGCCTTCCTCTTATCCCCATTGGGCCTGACCCCTCCTCTCCCATTTGAAAAGGGGCATCAAAAACAACAAAGCAGCCCTGGCTGGTGTAGGTCAGTGGATTGAGTGTGGGCTGAGAACCAAAGGGTCACCAGTTCAATTCCCAGTCAGGGCACATGCCTGGGTTGCAGGCCAGGTCCCCAGTAGTGGGCACATGTGAGGCAACCACACATTGATGTTTCTCTCCCTCTCTTTCTCCTTCTCTTCTCTCTAAAAATAAATAAATACTATCTTTAAAAAAAAAACAGCTGACTTTTCCCACTCAAACACTCAGAATTCTACTGCGATTTTATTTTACTGACTCTGTGACCAGAAAACCAAGCCTAGCTAGATTTTAGAGAAAGCCTCCAATATGAAATAGACCAAAAGCAATAAGAAAAAAGGAACTTTGAGGAAACAAAAAGGGAAGAAAAGAAGACAAAAAGCTGTAATCAATATCATCAAAAACAACAGGATTTTATGAAAAGGAACAATCAGAGAACAAGAAAGAGTTCTTAGAACTAAATATATGATAGCCAAAATAAAAAAAGTTTCAACAGAAACTTTAGAAGAAATATTGAGCAAATCTCATAGATACTAGAATAAAAAGAGATAGAAATAGATGAGAAGAGATGGAACAAATAGAGGATTAATTCAAGGAGAACAGGGTCTGACTAATAAGAGTACCACTAAGAGAGAACAAGACAAGATAATCTTAGAATTCAAGAAAATAGCCAAGATTGAAGGACAGCTATCTAGGTGGTAGGGCACAAGGAGTGCCATTCTAGAGTGTGAAAATACCCCCAACAGAGACAAAAACTTTCAGAAAGAAAGACAATAAATGTGATCTCTACAAAGAATTCAAAATTTCAGAAAACCAACTACAAAAGCACTGAAAGCTACAGGACAATGGAGCAGGGTCTTCAAAACTCTGAGAGAATTCTATAGCCAGTCAAATTATTAGTAAAATATGAGAATAGAGTTAGGATATTGTTAGCTATGAAGAATAATGTATATCTTTAAATCCTTTCTCAAAAAATTACTGAGAGGATATGATCCAAACAAAGGAGTAAACAAAAATGAGGAGACGTGGTATCAGAAAAGCGAAGATAACACGTAGGAGGAGAGTTAAAGGCGTTCCAGAAGAGAGCTGTGCAACAGCCCCAGAGAGCCCAGACTAGAGCGAGAGGACTCAGGCCTCCCAGAGCAGTGTCTCTGGGTCAAGCACGAGACTGGCGGGACACCTGATGGCCTTTCTGAAAAACATTATTCAGAGGGAATTTACACTGGTACTGTAAAGTTGGGAAGAAAAAGTGAGTTAAAAACACCCAAGTCCATTTTTAAAACAAGGCAGGTTTCACTCCAGGAAGTACAAAACAATTTTACAATAAAGCAGATCTAACTATAGTATATTACTTGATTTATATCACCCCACAATAAGACAAATATTGGATAGTGATTTAACCAAAACTTGTATATATTGTATGTATGGAGGGTGAAGGTAGGGAAAGTGGATACCTGGAGTGACACAGGGATGCTAAATCTTTATCTTCCTTGTGAGGAAGTCAAAAGATAAATCCTAAAATTGATCTATCATGAAATAGCTAATATAAGCATATTATGTAGAAATAGGGAGATAAAAATACAAAAAAACATGTTCAAGAATTGGGGAATGGGATTTGTGTGGATAGGGTGGGGTGGTAGACTTCCCTTTTTTAACCTAGACCTTGTAGGACTGCTTTTTTTTTAAAAGAAATTATCTTTGTGCATTACTTTGATTAAAGAAGAGTTATTCAAAAAGCCTAGGAATTCTGACTTCTATTCCTACCTCAACATCTTCTTACTGCTTAGTCATAGAAGCATTTAATTAAGTATATTCTGGTAGATATTTGGGGGTATGCACTTGGGATGACAAATTTCTGAAGACCTAAGTGTTGTGCCTGATGTGTGAGCAAAAGTAGTTGCTGCTTGCCTATCTGCTACTATTTCCGAGTTTCTGTCTAGAAAAATATCAGCTCCTGACTGATTAGTTCTCTATCACTGTACAGCAAATTACCACGGGATTTAATGGCTGAAAACAACAAACATTGTCTCACAGTTTTTGTTGGCCAGCAGTTCAGAAGCAGCTGAACTGGGTTATGTGACTCAGTTTCTAATGATGTTGCAATCAAGATTAGGGCTTCAGTCACCTAAAGGCTTGCCTAAAGCTGAAGGCTCTGCTTCCAAGAGTGCTCACTCACATGGCTGCTGGCAGGAGGCCTCAGTTTCTTGCTGGCTGCCCCTTGCCATGTGGGCCTCTCCATAGATCTGCTGGTGTGACCTCATCACGCAACGGCTGGCTTCCCCTAGAGGGAGTGATCCAATGGAGAGTGAGGAGGAGGCCCCCATGCCTTTTATTATCTAGTCTCTAGTCGTATACTGTCACTTCCAATTTATTCTATTGGTCTCGAGCAAGTCACCAGACCTGGAGGGTGAGGGGAGGGGGTGGGAATTAAGCTCGACTTCTTGAAGTAGGAAATACATAAAAAAATGTGTACATATTTTAAACCCATGGCATCCATCAATGTTACATTATAGTTAAGTAAATTAGGAGACTAACCTTAAATAATTTTTCGAAGATTTAAATCTATGTCATCATTGTTTGTTATAATATCCCTTTTAATGACCCCCCCAAATAAGTTAGCCCTACTTTCTCACATCTTTTCTACTCTATGATAGCGGAACTTTTTTGAGTATTAATGACATTTCTTAGTCTTCTTTTAAAATCTCTGCTCCCCTCTCATGGTGTCTGATATACATATTTACTCATTCAATTATATATATATATATATAATATATATATTATATATATATACATGTATGTGTATATATATAAAAACCATCTTCTGGGGGATACAATAATGAGCAAGAAATAGTCACAGTCCTTGTTTTCCTCGAACTTATAGTCTACCAGGAAAAGACACTAACCATTTAATCACACTTATGAATGTATAATTAAAGATTGAATTACATTTTCTGATGAAGAGGAATCCAGTCTTACAGGTACATATAAAGAAGAAACAGAGTTGTTCTGATGAAGCATTGGGGAAAATAGATGAGGTCATCTGTAGTTGGAATTTTGCCAGATGAGTGAGAAAAAAAAGAACATGAATCAAGGGAGTTTAAAATATTGGTATGTTATGTTGAAATAACACATTAGTATGTGCTTATACATACTCATTGAATTGAACCAAACTGGGCTGTCTTTTTTTTCTCTGCCTCATCCTCCCTTTGTTATTTCTTGATGTCAGAGGTGCTATATTTTGGTATAGATGGACTCGTTTGACCAGAGTAGTTGCAGATGAGTGGGAAAGGGACTATTTCTGCTTAACCCATTTTCCTTGTTTATTGTCAGCCTCAATTCCCAGTTATATTTAGCAAAACAGAATAGAACATTCACACAAACACATGTAAGATTTTTTCCTAATAAATTTGAAGACATCGTTTATATGAGTTTGGTCACTTAATTCACATAAATTTATACTTTATATGTATAGATAGGATATACCTATTTAAACTCAAACATTCAGGCCCAGTGGATAAGATGAAATTAATGGACTCTATTTAGGGAATTTGACTGATTCTATTAGAATAACGATAAATTCTCCCCAGGAACAATCTTGGGGAAATAGTACAGCATTAGGGACTTGTATTGCAAAAATTGAGGTCATGACTATTTCAAAATAAAAATTTAAAATAACACTATCGAATGCTTACTATGTATCACACATTATGTTAATAGCTATAGGCACACTATTGTATTTAATACTCATAACATCCCGATGAAATAGGTACAATTCTTATGCTCATTTTACAGAGTACTGAGAGATTAAGTAATTGTCTAAAAGTACAGAAATCTGAAAGACAGTTCTATCAGACTTCAAATTCCTGACTCAGCCTCTTTATCTTGTGCCCACCTATCCACAACCCATGGCTTTCTGCTGTCATTGGCCTCCTTTCTGTTCCTGGAAGTGAGCCAAGCTCTTCTTCACCTCACGATCTTTGCACTTGCTGTTTCCTCTGGAAGATTCTTCTCCAGTTTGTTGCTCAACTGGGTTCTTATTTCAGATATGTGTTCTAAATTAGTTCTCCTCACCTTGCTCTATAACATTGCCATGTTTTATTTCCATTAAAATATAGTACTTACTACACTCTGAAATTATTTCTTTAATTTCCCCACTAGATTGTACCTCTATCACTGAAGGAATAAGTGAATGAGACAGCCTAATCCGTCTGTACCTGGAGGTCGTGGTTAGTAGTATTGTGTTATACCGATAGGCCATCAAAGCTCTATGTATAGACAGATTGCATATTCCCTACTTTACTCCCATCTTAGCTTATTACAAAGTGTTTTGTGGTTCCGGGACAGC
Organism: Carollia perspicillata; assembly: GCA_004027735.1. Lineage (NCBI taxonomy): Eukaryota > Metazoa > Chordata > Mammalia > Chiroptera > Phyllostomidae > Carollia > Carollia perspicillata. Next base: position 83,962 of record PVKM010000636.1, read on the forward strand.
AGTGACTCAAAATAGCAAGGCCTCTCAGAATGACCAGAATAACAGCACCCTGCTTTACCCAGCCCCACCAGCCGGGGGCAGTGTGGCGGGAGGCTTCCTTCGGCTCACGTCGACGCCCTACGTGAAATAAGACGCAGTAGTGGGAGAGGTGTAGTAGAGAGGCGGAGCCAACCGGAAAGGGCGGGATCGTCCTCAAACCCGCCTTTTCCAAGGAGGCTCTTCTCCCTTTCCCCGCCCCTTCCCCCGCCCGGGCGGCCATGGCCATTCCCGGCATCCCCTATGAGCGACGGCTTCTCATCATGGCGGACCCTAGAGATAAGGCGCTTCAGGACTATCGCAAGAAGCTGCTGGAGCACAAGGAGATCGACGGCCGCCTTAAGGAGTGTGAGTGCATCTTTCTTTCCACATAATCTCGTGCCCGAACCCTTTTCTGCCTCTGACAAAGCGGAGGCCTTTGGCGGAGTCCTGCAACCTACCTCCGGCGATGGGAAGGCCTCGGTCCAGGGACAAGGCGCTTTGTCATCGGGCCCTGAGATTGGGAAGCAGAGCCCCTTCGGCGTGAAGATGGCCCACTGTGGGCCAGATGACAGAAAGAACATTCCTGAGATGGAATTGAAAGAGGACTAGAGGAGGCTTGGGGAAGAAGCGGGCCAGGGATGCTTCCCAGGTCGGGGTGCAGAGGGCAGTGCTGCTGGAGTGGCGGCACCGGGAGAAGTGAAGAAATTTAGGTCAAGAAAGTTCAAGCAAGAGATGAGACTCGGGCAGTTGGTGTGTTAGTGGAGTGAAAAGCCGCCCACGGACCTTGAGGAGTCCATCCGTCATAATAACCCTCCTCGTCTTTTCTTGTTCTTGTGCTTGAGTTGTACTGCATCAGGCACACAGGTTTCCTTTAACTGCTGAGCTAAAAGGGCACTTAATATTTTTTCATAGTGCACCTTTTTGGAAAAACCTGAGTGGTTGAATTAAATGAAGACCATAATCATATAACTCTGCGGAGCACTCCACCTGTTGCCCTTATTAGGGTAGAAAGTCAGAGAGTAATAATCCATGTGGGTAGGTGAAGAGATGAGAAAGAGTCAGATTTATCCCAGGCTCGTGTGGCTCAGTGGATTGAGTGCCAGATTGGGAACCAAAGGATAGCAGGTTTTATTCCCAGTCAACGTACATGCCGGTTGCAGGCCCGGTCCCCAGTAGGGGGCCCTGGAGAGGCAACCACACATTGATGTTTCTCTCCATGTCTTTCTCCCTCTCCCCTTTCTAAAAATAAATAAATAAAATTTTAAAAAGAAAAGAAAAGGTCGGACTTTTATCATTTGAATTTGTAGTCACAAATCCGTTAGTGTCAGTGTCATATCTGCTAAGAATGTAACCTAAAATGTACTCAAACAACTAAGTGTTGTCAATTTAAAAAGTAAAAATATGATGCTTTCTCTTACAGCATTTCGTTTTTACATGGCACCTATGAACCTCATAATTTCTTTTTTTTTTTGATATGGTAGCTATAAAAATTATGTGAAGTGAAATAGACAAACTTAAGTGAGACTTAGTAACAAACTCACTAAGATTATTGTTTAATTAAAAATGTTCACATTATATTATTTCAGTAAGGGAACAATTAAAAGAACTTACCAAGCAGTATGAAAAGTCTGAAAATGATCTGAAGGCCCTACAAAGTGTTGGGCAGGTAGGTAATGGAGTTTGTGGGATATAAGGGGCAATGGTAATTGCTTCTTTAGCTCTTGGCAAAAGGTAATCCTTTTTTTCTTCTTCTTAGATTGTGGGTGAAGTACTTAAGCAGCTAACTGAAGAAAAATGTAAGTGTATTAATTGTTAATTAGTAAAGAAAAAAGAGTGGACTCTCTGCTTCCCACCACCACTTTTGAAATGCTTATTAGTCTAATGACAATAGTGAAGGTAGATGCTATTCTTGCATAGACTTAATTTTCTTTCAACTATGTATGATCTTCTTGGAAGACAGAAATAAAACTCAGCCTGCCATCAGTGTGGGTATATTTAATTTTTTCTTGCTATTTTTTTTTTCATTTTCTTTCTCTAGTCATTGTTAAAGCTACAAATGGACCAAGATATGTTGTGGGTTGTCGTCGACAGGTAACACATTTGTAATAGTTCCTTTATAATTGGCAAAAGTACTTTCATATAAGTTATTTAATTGTTGAGGTAAGCAGGTCAGGTATTATGCTCATAACTCACAAAAGTGATTTGTTAAGATATAACTAATTATTAGCAAAGTCTGAACTTAACCCATGGGGTTTGACTCTTAGTATTCTCTGTTTTCTAGTGTACTGAGTTGTCTCAGTCGGTTCTACAAAAATAGAAATCAAAGACTTTTAGAACTAAGAAATATCTCAGATCATTTTAATGTCTTTTTTGGAAAGGGATTTAAAAGGATTAGACCTTATCAATTACCTATGTTTTATATTTAAATATTCAGAAGTGTTACTGTATTATAGCTTAAATTGATTTTGTATTAATTCATTGAAATTAAGCCCAGGCTGGTGTAGCTCAGTGGATTGAGCACGGGCCTGCAAACCAAAGGATCGAGGTTCAATTCCCAGTCAGGGCACATACCAGGGTTGCAGGCCAGTTCCCAGCAGGGGACACACAAGAGGCAACCATACATTGACATTTCTCTCCCTCTCTCCTTCCCTTCCCCTCTAAAGAAAAATAAAATTAAAATTAAAAAAAAAAGAAATTAAAGAAAAAATTAGAATAGGCAGACTGAAATAACTACACATTTTATTTTGCAGTCATGAAAAATGCCACCAAATGGTTTTAAATTATTAGTAGCTTCTGAATCCAATTTATGTATTGTCCAATTTATTCTCTAGGAAGTATCCTTAGGGCATACTTATAAGTTCATTGGGAAGAGCTTTCTCTGAGTATTTGTTATATCATGTTTAGGTTTTAGAACATTGATACAACATGGGTATAGAATGAAATTTAACCCAGGGACTAATTCTAAGTTTAGGATTTTGTCTAGCATATAAGTAGGATGACATTTTCTAAATCAAAGTATTAGATATGTAGTCTGACACATGATTTTTATGTCCTTTATAGGGCCCTCTGGGTGCCAAAAGTTGGCCTTTCCAAGATATTTCATGGTTGTATGAAGGCAAGGGAATATTTGAAAACTGGAATATTTGGCTCTGGCCGGGTAGCCCAGTTGATTAGAGAATCATCCCAATATGCCAAAGTTGTGGGTTCGATTCATCTGTTGGTGCATACAAGAATTAATCAATGAATGCATAAATAAATGGAATAACAAACTGATGTTTCTCTCCCCCCCCCTTGCTCTCTTATCCATCCCTCACCCCTCTCTGCCTCACTTCCTCTCTCTCTCAAATCAATAAATAAAAACAAAACAAAAAATTGGGAAATACTAAAAAATCCAGAGTATAGCCTTGGCTGGTGTGGCTCAGTAAATTGAATGCCAGCCTGTGAACCAAAAGGTTATTGGTTCTATTCCCAGTCAGTGCACATGCTTGGGTTATGGGCCAGGTCCCCAGTTGGGGGCATGTGAGGGGCAACCAATGACAGTATCACACACCTTGATGTTTCTCTCCCTCTCTTTCTCCTTCCCTTCCTCTCTCTCTAAAATTAAATAAACTAGATCTACAATAAAAAAAAGAAAAGCCAGAGTATATATTTCCTGTAGATGTAAATGACCTCCCTCAGGGATCCTGACCAGGACCAAGCCCACAACCCAGGCATATGCCCTGACTGGGAATGGAACCAGTGACCTTTTGTTCTGTGTGACAATGCCCTGCCAACTGAGCCACACTGGTCACAGCTTTTTATTTTTCAATTTTTTAATTTATTGATTTTAGAAAGGAAGAGAAAAGGAGAAGGAGGGAAAAATACAGTTCGTTGTTACACTTTTCCATGCATTCATTGGTTGATTCTTATATGTTCTCTGACCTGATTGAACTTGCAACCTTTGAGTATTGGGACAATGCTCTAACCAACTGAGGTACCTGGCCAGAGCTCACCTAACAGATTTTTATATAACTGCTTTGGCACCAGTTGCCAAAGTCACTGTACTACAGTGCCTGAATCAAAGTAATGAGCAGAACTATATTAAATAGTGAGCTTTTGAAGGTAAAATACTGAAGGCCATTCCTTCCTCAAAAACAAGGTCATTGCCACCTCAAACTTTGTGTGTTAGTAATTTCACATTTCATGCTGCGATTGCGCAAAACAGTCAGATGGAAATAACATTGAATTATAACATTTATACCCTCCATTGGCATGGTGTTTATAATCTAATAGTGTTCTCTCTGAAGGGTAAAAATGATTATTTGTCTTCTAAATGTTTGGCTCTTGTTAGAGTATTATTCCCCTTTTTAAGTGTTTATGTAACTTCTTTTGTTGTACAAAATTAGCTTGACAAAAGTAAACTGAAGCCAGGAACAAGAGTTGCTTTGGATATGACTACACTAACCATCATGAGGTAAGTTTTTTATTCTGTATAGTTCATTTTTCGAGAGGGAAGATATTTTTTTGAGATCACTGAATATTTTGTCATTTTTTTCTTTTACTAATTCCTAATTAATTTAAACATGCATTTTTATAAAAATCACCAACAGGTGTTTGCTCGAGCAGGTCACTTACACACTATCTGTAGGCTGAGCAAAAATACATTAAAAAAATACTTGTCATCACAGATATTTGCCAAGAGAGGTGGATCCACTGGTTTACAACATGTCTCATGAAGACCCTGGGAATGTTTCCTATTCTGAGATTGGAGGGCTGTCAGAACAGATTCGGGAATTGAGAGAGGTTGGTGATGTATGCTTTGTTTTCTAAACTTAACGATAAATAGTATTTCTTTTAAGACTCCTGAAGGGGCCCTGGCTGGTGTAGCTCAGTGGATTTAGTGCAGGCATATGAACCAATGGGTCGCTGGTTTGATTCCCAGTCAGGGCACATGCATGGGTTGCAGGGCCAGGTCCCCAGTAGGGGGCATGCCAGAGACAACCACACATTGATGTTTCTTCCCCACTCTTTCTCCCTCCCGTACCCTCTCTCTAAAAATGAAATAAACAAATAGAATCTATTTTTTTAAAAGACTCCTGAAGGGAGAAAGATGATGAAAAATTACTATGTCCAAATAGTGGTTAATGAATATTATACATTTAATATTCTTGCTGAGAGAATAGCAGTAAATATCTACCTGTGAAAATTATAGGTGTTTGTTAATGTGGACATAATTTGGTGTTAGAAAAATCCTGCTCTTTTTGACAAAGAAGAAAATAGCTAAGAATAATGGATATAATACAATGCCCATGACATTTGTGATTTTGATTATCATAATAGGTTACTTGGGTCTGTGTACCTCAGTATATCAAATTTTCTGTAATTCTTACTAAAGATACAGATTGCTAGGCCCTCTGCATGGTTTTGATATAGTAGACTGAGGGTGGGACAAAGGAATTAGCATTTAAACAAGCATTCCAGGTATTTATGTAACCAAATCGTTTTTTGACCAAGATTGAGGAGGCACTGGCCTCAGTGTAAATTAAAGTCTGTTCTCACTCTGTAGTTAATGAAGGGTCAACAGAGGAGGAAAAGTGCTTTGTGGAACAGTAAAACCTTGTCTTTTACAGTGATTTGCCACATTAGGCACAGGAGCAGAAAGAATCCCTCCCTCTTTCTTTCTCACACACGCTGACCACATGTACACACAGTACCCTTTTCCATCTGCATACACTTCAGAATATTGATCTCTCACTTTTAGCTTGTCTTAATCACACCTTCTGCACTCAACTATGCAACAGAAGTTGATCTCCAAGTTGTTGGCATTATAAAGAGTTTAAATTGGGCAGTCAAACCCTCACTTTTTCTATTCTCATTTTCTTTCCTTGAATCAGTCTTAGGACCTTGAAAGCAGAATATGTGGTTCTTTTAAGGGTGCTATGACAAAATGCCAATGTGTGAAAATTTTATATACTTTCTTTTCATAGTGGCGTTATAACCCCATATTTCCCCATTTTATAAATTGTGTTGTATTCCCAAATGCAAAATAGTATGTATCTTTTGACTTTTATTTTTTGAATAACTGATTTTTTTGTAGTGTAATTTTTTCATTGAGGCATAATTTATATTAATTAAAATGCATAGATTTAAAGTGTACAATTCAAATGTGTTTTGACAGATTATATGTCTATGTAACCATCACTCTAGTCAAGTGTATGGTTTGTTAAAATAACCACACAGTGTTGGTTTTAAGTTTTTATTTTTATTTTCATTTATTTTTTTAAAGATTTTATTTATTTGTCTTTAGAGGGGAAGGAAAGGAAAGAGGGAGAGAAATATCAATGTGTGGTTGCCTCTCGTGCATCCCCTGCTGGGAACTGGTCTGCAACCCAGGCATGTGCCCTGACTGGGAATCAAACTGAGGTCGTTTGGTTCAAGCCTTCGCTCAATCTACAGAGCTACACCAGCCAGGGCCACACAGTTTTTAATTAATCTAAAAACATTAAACTATTTTTAGATGTAAGAGATATCTGAAGGAAACCCTCTAATATGGTTTTATATAACATGGAATTCTAGATCTATTATGAACTACGATGTGTATACCTAACTATACTGACATTTTACTTAAAATATTTGAAAGTACATCAAAATCTTTACCATTTGTTTAAGAAGTGTGCAACTTCTTTTCTAGGTGATAGAATTGCCTCTTACAAATCCAGAATTATTCCAGCGTGTAGGAATAATACCTCCAAAAGGCTGTTTGCTATATGGACCACCAGGTTGGTATTGAATTGTTTCCACCTCACTAAAGAATGAATTAAGGAATAAAAAAATATAAGTTAGAAATTTAACTTGGGCATGTCTAACCTCCACAGTGTTCAGAGTAAGAAGAGATAAGAGATGTGTGTCTGCTGTTCTCGCAGCATGCTCAGTCCTCTAGTGCCTCATGGGCTATATAGTTGACCCTTGAGCAACATGGGGTTGGGGGCACTGGCCACCCCCCGCACAGTCGGAAATCTACATGTAACTTATGACTCCCCCAAAACTTAACTACTCTTAGTATCCTCAGGGATTACCACAGGGATACCAAAACCTGTGGATGCTCAAGTCCCCTACATAAAATGGCATAGACCAATGCATACAGTTTGTCTTCTGCATACGCAAACCCCCAACTGTGGACTGAAAACAGTACAGATATTTATTGGAAAAAATCCACATATTAGTGGGCCCGTGCATTTCAAACCCATGTTGTTCAAGGAACAACTACATATCTTAACATGCCATGTGATTCTAATGTAATGGTCCTACATGGTTCACAGACCTCTGGGTGTCCCTGACACACTTTCAGGGAATCTGCAAGGTCAAAACTTATTTTCATAATGCTAAGATGTTAGTTGCTTTTTCACTGTGTTGATATATGTGCTGATCTTGCAAACCCAATGTGGTAAAACTCATGCCATAACATGAATCAGTTAAGTCAGTGGCATGAAATGGTGCTCATAGTCAGTGTATTTTTGACCACTCACTTGGAGTATTTTTTTAAAGCCAGTTTCACTTTAAAATGTCCTTGGTAAAGTAGTAAAAATTATTTTATTATTATTATTTTTTAAATTTTATTTATTTTTAGAGAGATAGGAAGAGAAGGAGAGAAACATTAGTGTGTGATTGCCTCTCACGTGTTCCTTACTGGGGACCTGGCCTGCAACCCAGGCATGTGCCTTGACTGGGAATAGAATGGGTGACCCTTTGGTTCACAGGCTGGCACTCAATCCACTGAGCTACACCAACTAGGGTAAAATTATTAGTGTTATTAAATCTTGATACTTGAATACCGTCTTTATTCTGTGTGATGGAATGGAAGATACATAATAAAGTGCTTTTGTTGCATATTGAATAGGATAATTACTCTCTTGTGCAGTTATTTCAGTTGCTAGCCAAATTAGCTGAAAAGATAGTTTACGGATAGTCTGTGGTTATCAGACCAGTTATTGGTTATTCATACTGATTATTGGTTACCTGGCACAAGTTTTTCAAAAATGAATAAAGTTAGCCTGTCATGATAAAGAAAACAACTGACACCATTTGTAGCCAGTGATAAAATTAGACCTTTCAAGGAAAAATTAGAGTTTTTGAAAACTTAATCCAGCATTGTGAGCTTGATAGCTTTCTACTATGTTAACTTTTAAAAAGATGAGCCCTGGCTGGTATAGCTCAGAGGATTGAGCATGGGCCTGTGAAGGGTCTCAGTTCGATTCCCAGTCAGGGCACATGCCTGGGTTGCAGGCCAGTTACCAGTACGGGGCACATGAGAAGCAACCATACATTGATGTTTCTCTCCCTCTCTTCTTCTCTTCCCCTTTAAAGATAAATAAATAAAATCTTAAAAAATAAATAAATAAAAATAAAACAATGAGATTGGTGGTGATACTAACGAGTGTGATTTTTAAATAATTTATAATGAAAAATACCAACATTTCAAAGATTTCCATAACTCACTAAATTAATAGTTTCCAAATAATCAATACTTGATATACAGTGTCATGAATGGGTAAAAGATCCATTTAGTGTACAGGAGAGATTAATGAATTTTAATGTCACAAGTTTCTGTTGTAGTCTATTTATACATAGGGTTTGATATATTTCTAAAGTTATTATATTCAGTATGCTTAAAATAAGATTACAAGGACCATTTTGATTAAAATTTAAAATTGAAAGTAGAAGTACAGTGGGATTTTCACTGGGAATTCTGCTTAGGATTTAGCTTCCATTTTGCAGAATTTACTAGCCAAAGGATTATATTCTCAAAAGGCTTTTGAAAGTTTTTTATTCTCTTGCCCTGGCCGGTGTAGCTCAGTGGATTGAGCAAAGGCCTATGAACCAAACGACCTTAGTTCGATTCCCAGTCAGGGCACATGCCTGGGTTGCAGGCCAGTTCCCAGCAGGAGATGCATGAGAGGCAACCACACATTGATATTTCTCTCCCTCTCTCCTTCTCTTCCCCTCTAAAGAAAAATAAAATAAAATCTTTAAAATCTAAAAAAAAAAAAGGATGAGATCTTTAAAAAAAAAAAGTTTTTTACTCTCCATCTAATTAGGACTTCTTTTGTCATTCCTAGGTACAGGAAAAACACTCTTGGCACGAGCTGTTGCTAGCCAGCTAGACTGCAATTTCTTAAAGGTAAAGGGAAAACTCTTTATAGATATTGAGATTAAATTTTATTTGAATTATCTTATGTTTACCTTAATGTTTTTTCTTTAATCAGGTTGTATCTAGTTCTATTGTAGACAAGTACATTGGTGAAAGTGCTCGTTTGATCAGAGAAATGTTTAATTATGCTAGGGATCATCAGCCATGCATCATTTTTATGGATGAAATAGATGCTATCGGTAAGAGTAACATCTTTTAAACTTTTGTCTTAAACTTTTCTTGATAGTGTTAGGAATTTTTTTTTAAATCTAAAGGAACTTTTGTCCTTTTCCTCTAATTGGTACTTTTATGAAGTAGCAAAATAAATTGGGTATTATTTTAAAAAAATTCTTCAAGTTTAACCAGTTTTAACATATAACCTTTGACATTGACAAAATAAGAAATGTTATACCCAAATCATAAATTTTGTCAGTATAATTCTTAATACCTAATTTTCATCTTAATGTTTTAACCCTAGTCACTATCATATCTGTCTGTTAAATGATAGTTATTGAGGAAAGGAATAATGCATATGAGCTTCCATGTAATTTTTTTAGGTGGTCGTCGGTTTTCTGAGGGCACTTCAGCTGATAGAGAGATTCAGAGAACTTTAATGGAGGTAATATGTGGTAAAGAGGGCTTATGAAGAAATCAGTGTTTATTGAATAAAGAAGTAAACTCAGATATTTGAAGGTCAAATATGTACAGTAATTTAAATGAAGAATATACTTGACTGTGAAATTTGAAAATACTGGCAGGAATGAACACATTTCTCCACCACACTTTCTAGTAAGAAAATGACTATTAGAAAATAATAGGGGTATCTACAAAATTCCCATTTAATGTACAGCTGTTATATGTCTTTTGAGCACACAGTCAATCAGATATTCAAGTGTACATGGTACTACTTACAGTGTGGATATGATCTCACACTACTTTTATGAAGACATTTTATGAGTACTGGACATCGTAAAACTAGTGGCAGTAAACGAGTTATGTATGAGGCTGCTCTAAAAATCACTAACACTTTCCTTTCTTACTTTATTGCTGAGAATGAGAGGAAACTGAATAGTGTTGATAATTCAAGAAGATGGATGCTGAAATATCAGGATGTACATAAAGCCTTTCCCTACTCCAAAATCTGTGAAAGTAATGGCAAGAGCCCAAATATATTTTCAGCTTCTACAAATAGAAGCTAGGTAGCATAGGTAATGCAATGTCAAATTCTGCCTGAGTATGGGTATTTAAAAATTACTTTCCATAAGTTACACTCATTTGCTAAGAAAATATGTGGTGGTTTAAAATTAGTTATAGAGTCTCTTAAAGACCCTAAGTTGAAGTATTTTAAGACAACACTGATAGTTTTATTCATGTAACTGATATGTTAACTAATGTATTTTGAGAAAGAAATAGAAATGGCCTTTGTGAGGCCCGCTATATTTTAAAGAGTTTGTTGAATATGGTTAGGTTTTTCAAAATTCAAGAAAACTTTAAGAAGCAAAGGAAACATGGTTAGTGTCTCACTATTTCTATGTATAGTAGAATTATTTGAAAAGATATTTAATGGATTTATTATTAAATTTGTAGAAAAATCATTGTGTCTGGTTACCCTAATATAAATTTTATGTTATGCGTACCATAAGCACTTTTTTTAAGTAATAAAAAAAACTTGAACATTGGAAATCAGATCCACATAGTTTGGTTTTACAATTTTTGACCAGATGGAAACCTTCAGACCTATTAAAACTACCTGATAGCTATAAAAAGGATGGATAGTACATTCTTTAACGTAAGAGAGAAAAAACAGATTCCACAAAATGATCTTTTAAAGGTTACATAGCTGCCTGTAGGCAAACATTTCATGGTATTAGGCATATAAAAGTTGTACCTATGTATTATTTTAATGGCTGTTTATGATTCTTATTTTATAAATACTTAGTTACTGAATCAAATGGATGGATTTGATACTCTTCATAGAGTTAAAATGATCATGGCTACAAACCGACCAGATACACTGGATCCTGCTTTGCTCCGTCCGGGAAGATTAGATAGAAAAATACGTGAGTTAAGGCCCTTTACCTGCTGTGCATTTCCTTTGTGCTTGTTCAGTTCTCTTTCCATACCTTTTCCTCACCCCCTCCTTTATTTAAAAAATTAAAACAAAAAAAAATGACTACAAAAGAATTCTTACAATTTCTTATTTTCAGATATTGATTTACCAAATGAACAAGCAAGATTAGATATACTGAAAATCCATGCAGGTCCCATTACAAAGCATGGTGAAATAGGTAAGGAAATACCCTATTTTTACATGTATTTACATTTGGTAAATAAAGCAAAATGCTGTCTTACATCATTGATAGTCTATTCAATCTGGTTTTACTTTCATTTTTCATTGTTGTATTTTATTGATTATGTTATTACAGTTGTCCAACTTTTTTCTCTTTTCTCCAACCCACCCGGTACCTCCATTCCCTCCAGCAATCCCCCCCTTAGTTCATGTCCGTGGGTCATACATATGAGTTCTTTGACTTCTCCATTTCCTATGTTATTCTTAACCTCCCCCTATCTATTTTGTACCCACCAATTATGCTTCTTGTTCCCTGTACCTTTTCCCCACACCCTCTGCCTCCCCCCGCCCCCGCCTGCTGCTGAGCTTCTACATGATCTTCATTCTATGATTCTATTCTTGTTCTAGTTGTTTGCCTAGTATTTGTTTTCATTGTTTTTTGAGGTTCAGTTGTTGATAGTTGTTTTATTTGTTGGTTGTCATTTTACTGTTCATAGTTTTGATCTTCTTATTCTTAGGTAAGTCCCTTTAACTTTTCATATAAAAAGGTGTTGATGATAAACTCCTTCAGTTTTACCTTGTCTGGGAAGCACTTTATATGCCCTGCCATTCTAAATGATAGCTTTGCTGGATAGAGTAATCTTGGATATAGGTCCTTGCCTTCCATCTCTGAATATTTCTTGCCAGTCCCTTCTTGCCTGTAAGGTTTGTTTTGAGAAATCAGCAGATAGTGTTATGGGAACTCCTTTGTAGATAACTAGCTCCTTTTCTCTTGCTGCTTTTAAGATCCCCTCTATCTTTAACCTTTGGCATTTTAATTATGATGTGTCTTGGTGTGGCCCTCTTTGGGTCCAATTTGTTTGGGACCCTCTGAGCTTCCTAGACTTACATGTCTGTTTCCTTCACCAAATTAGGGAAGTTTTCTTTCATTATTTTTTCAAGTAAGTTTTCAATTCTTGATCTTCCTCTTCTTCTGGCACCTTTGTGATTTGGATGTTGGTACATTTAAAGTTGTCCCAGAAGTTCCTAAGCCTCTCCTTGTTTTTTTAAATTCATGTTTCTTCTTTGTATTCCAGTTGAATGTTTTTCCTTTTGTTCCAAATCATTGATTTGAGAATCCTGGCTTCCTTCCATTCACTGTTGGTTCTGTGCATATTTTTCTTTATTTCACTTTATATAGCTTTTTCTTCTTCCTTTATTTTGTGGCCATATTTGATAATTTCTCTAAGCATCCTGATCGCCAGTGTTTTGAACTCTGCATCTGATAGGTTAGCTATCTCTGTGTCGCTTAGTTTTTTTCTGGGGTTTTGATCTCATCTTTCATTTGGGCCATATTTCTTTGTCTTCTCAATTTGGCAGCCTCCCTGTGTTTCTGTGTATTGGTAGAGCTGCTTTGACTCCCTGTGTCAGAATACCTGTTACATTGTAAGGGGTGGAAACTTAGGTATTTGCCAGGGTGGTGCAACCTGCTTGGTGGCTTTGTGTCTCTGTGTGGGGGAGGGATCGGAGAGGAAACAGTGCTGCTTGGTGGGCTCTCACCCCATTTCCAGTCACGTCCCCCACTTCCTGTAAGCAACTCGTGCCTTTTTAGCTGCTGCCCTGGTGCTGATTCCCAGAGTGGGTGGGTTTGCATGCATTCTAGGACCCTGTGGGCCCTTTAAATGGACTCTCCTGAGAGACTGGCAGTTTGTTCCACCACCCTAACCCCCACTGGTTTTTAAAGCTAGAGGTTATGAGGCTTTATTTTCTGGTGCTGGAACTCTGGGCTAACGTGGTCTGGCCCCGGGGCTGGGACTGCTCACTCCCAAGTTGTCCTTCTGGGTTTTCCCCTGCTGCGTGTGAATGTAGGACTGCCCATTTTGCCAGCCGCCACTGCACCACACTGTGTCCTCTCCGCTCCTCCTACCCATCTGGACGAATGTTTCTTCTTTAACTCCTTGGTTTGGACTTCCATACAGTTTGATTTTCTGGCAGTTCTAGTTTTTTGTTTTTAGATTGGTATTATCCTTCTTATGGTTGTGTGAGAAGGCGAAGCAAGTTTACCTATGTTCTATCTTGGCTGGAAGTTGTGCTTTATACCTCAGATCTGGTTTTCAATTCAGAAATATTTATTGACCGTCAACTGTATGTTAGGAGTTTTTTAAGTGCTAGGGATATAGCACTGAATGAAACTGACAGATTTCTGCCTTTATAGAATATAGATTATTGTCGGGAAAAGACAGGTAAAGTGAGTAACATATATAGTGTAATGGATGGTGGTAAGTGCTATGGAGAAAAATAGAGCAAGAAAAGGGGACTACGTAATGCCAGGGACGGGTATGCATGTGTACCTGTGTGTTTAGATAAATATAAATGGAGGTGGGGAGTGGGCGGCCTTACAAAGGGGGTAATGTTTAAGCAATGACCTGCAAAGGTGAAGGAGCTACATGTGGGTATTTAAAGGGAAATTATGCAGAGGGAGCAGCAAGTAAGATGGCTCTGAAGAAAGTATGTGTCTGGAACATTCTAGAGCAGCAAAGAGGCCAAGGTGTTAGTGGCAGAGTAAATGGGACAGTAATAGCAAGTGAAATCATAGAAGTAATGAGGACCAGATTGTGTAGAGCCTTATTAAATCCACCATGTAGGAACTTTCACTTTTATTTTTAAAGATATGGATGCCATTGGAGGATTGCGAGCAAAGGAATGATCTTTCTTTTATTTTGAACTTTTTATTGTAGAAAATTAGAAATAATAAAAGTAGAATTAAGGGTATAATGAACTTCTAACCCCAGGTACTCATTCATCACTTAGCCTCAATAATTATTAACTCTACAGATGAAACTTTTCATCTGTAATGTCATCTATCCCTATCGTCCCTCTATTTTTAAAAAGCAAATCTCAGCATTATAGTTGTAAATGTTTTATTTTCTCTGTAAATATTTTAAAATTCACTTAGGTTAAAAGATCATTCTGGACACATGAAAAAGGAAAAGAAGCCAGAGGGTTAGATAGGTTATTTCAGTGATCCAGGCAAAGCTGATGACTTGGTCCACAGTGGTAGCAGTGTTTTAAAGTAATGAGATTTTTGGATATATTTTGAAAATAGAGGTGACAAAATTTGCTGATAAATTGGATGTGGCATGTGAGCTAAAAAGAACCAGGGAAGACCTAGGTTTTTGACTCACACAATTGAAATGATGAAGTTACTATCAATAAAAAAAAAAGGGAAGACTGGAAAGATTTGCTTTTAAAGGGAGAATAAGGAACTTGATTCTGGGTATATTAAATTTGAGATGCCAATTAGATATCCACAAGTAGATGTTGATTAGTAATCCTGTATGCATCAATAGTTTGTTGGGGTGGTCTATGCTGGATATATAAACATGGGTAATAGCACAGAAATGGTTTTTAAAGTCTTGAGATTAGATGAGATTTCTGAGGAAGTGGATATGGATAGAGAAGAGATTCAAAAACTGAGCTAATTCTGACATTAAGAAGTTGAGATGAAGAACCATAAAGGGAGATTGAGAAGATACAGTCACAGAGTTAGGAGTAGAACCAGGAGCTGGTGGTATCCTAGAAGACAAATGAAAAAATTGTTATAAAAAGGGATTAATTCCCTGTCAAATGCTGACAATGGGTCAGGTAAGAGTTCTGAGAATGGATCTTTGGATTTACTATCTAGAGATCATCAGTGATTTATCAAAAACAATTTCTTTGGAGTGGTGGGAAAGTAAGCCTATTTCAAA